>JBBPCY010016296.1:0-15160 GCA_037974405.1 Brachyalestes nurse
TGGTCTAACACTGAACTGGTCTAACACTGAACTGGTTTGACACTGAACTGGTCTAACACTGAACTGGTCTAACACTGAACTGGTCTAACACTGAACTGGTTTGACACTGAACTGGTCTAACACTGAACTGGTCTAACACTGGACTGGTCTAACACTGAACTGGTCTAACACTGAACACTGGACTGTGGTGGAAAAGTAAGTCAGTCTTGTAGATGGTGTGTAAGACTTTAGGATTCCCAGGCTACGTTTTTTTACTTTGAGGTATGATTTTTCCTTTACTCACGTAGGTACAACGAAACATATGTAGATTTACTGTAGACTAGATTTGGTATCATGAGTTTAAGGCAACAGCATTTTACAAAGTCCTTCACATGATTTGATAGGGGAGTGCACATCACATGATAAAAGCGATGGCATAACAGCAGAGGCTGAAAACCTTCCAACATGAATGATAGTAAAACATTAACCAGGCATAATACTTAATGGTCTTATTTACACTCATACATATTGCCAAATGGTGCATTCCTTCACAGGGTGTCCACCTCTATTAGAACTACAGCTCACAGTGATCACCAAAAGCATGTCATGTGTGTGAGTTACACACAGTGCCACTAGATAAAGGGGCATAATCACTGAAAGCCCATGACAGGATTTAATAAGTCAAGAATATCTGGGTACTACTGAATAAAGATTTCAGACAATAAAACTATCTAATAACTATTGTTCTGCATATTTATTAGTAAAAGGGGAAAATCCCTCTAATAAATGATCAATATTTGGTAGTCTCTGGGGCGGCTTGGTAAGATCAGTGGTCTTTAGAGTATCCACTGTTCGCAAGCCCTTTCTGAGCTGAACTGGGTGTGCAGAGAGCAGACTGCAATCTCTAGAGCAGTGGAATGACAGAAAAGGCTCAGATGATATAAATATTGTTATATCTACTGGAAGATATGATCTGCATCAGTGACTGCATCAGGCTCTAAAACCGACAGAACAACCAGCTTGGAATAAATCAGAACAGTTCAACTGTACAGGAGAGCAGCCATGCTCACAAGAATCAAAACTAAGAAACAGCCTAATTCATAATTAAGCCAGTACAGGAATAAAAATACAGGAGAAACTTTTCAAAACAAATACATACATTGTAAGCCACATATAGAGCACGGCACAATGGTTTGATGATGCTTGCTTTATCTTCATCTCTACAGTGTGGAGGCCCTCCTATTAATAATCTTGTATATATGAGCAGCATATCAGTTACTTTCAGGAGTCTGGAAAGTTGAGGTCAAAACTTTTTGCTATTTCAGGACATTTAATAATTACCTGTTTCATAGAGTCCGGTGTGTCTAAAGCCTCAGGCAGTGGTGTCTGTGAGGAGAGACCAAAATAAAGTGAGGAGACAGAAAAAGCAAAGGGGAAAAGTGAATCTGAAACTGAGTACAAAAGTTGGAAATTAAGACAAAATGTATCATTATAACGATAAACTATGTAACAGTAAGTCTCAATCTTAAACTCTCTCATACGCCGTACTGACCCCAATGCATGCTTTACGTTTATCATAGTGTAATATCTGCCAGACTTCTACAAGCGACTGGCTGGACCAAAGACCACAGCCAGACAGAGAATATCTATTATTCACTGAACTTTCCTAATGAAGCTTTTGAAGAGGGGCCATCAGATTCTTCATGTGTTTGAAAGCATCTCCTGGACGGATGCCAGATTGTCAGGTTCCTGAGGCATGTGCAGTTCCTACACCCCGCTACCTGCCTCACACTCATTAACAACCACGGCACAAATATGTTTCAGGCAGGAATCTGAGAGGAATGTTATGAATGTCTGTATCTGCTTCAGGGAGAGGTCGAAACGTACAACTATGAATGAATTTTTCAAATAATTTCTTGTAACATCACAAATATCTATGCTGATTACTAATGTATAAAAAGGAATTAAAAAAGGGAATTAAAAGGAAAATGATAATTAGGATGCAAAACAGGCCTAGACACCCTGCCACTGGAGCACCATTTCAAAGTCAAAGACATTTGAGTTCGGAGGAACAGTGATGTATCACTTGAAAATGTATTAGGCCTCGATTTGCATGCATGTGTAATGTGATCATCACTCAAAGCCACACTCAAAAGCTTGCGCCGCTCTGCTCGTCAAGTGCAAGCAAACTCCACTCGCCCTCAAGTTTCGCCGCAATCAAAGCCTTTTTCCGAGCAATTGAAATGTTCCCGTGCTGCTTTAATATCCCACGATGAGGGCAAATGGAGGGAATGAAAGAATGCAGCTAATCAGCATCAGCTGCATGTGATTCACTAAAGCCATAAAAGAGATTTGCCAGTCAATCTAGGAAATCTTAATACTGAAATCATAAAATAATTTCTGTTTCACTGCTGTGGTTCTCTTGAATATGGACAATATTTGTTATGATTAGATAAACATAGACAATAACTTAAAACAGTGACAAATCTCAACAATGCCTTTCTGTAAATATATGTAGGTTCATTAGTCCGAAACAAGGATATCTGGACTGAGAATCAAAATGTACCTCATGGCGGCTGAGCCTGTTATAATCCTAAAACCACTTTATCATGCTGGTACAGCTAAGTGGCTCACTAGAAGAAAACCTGCACTTGAAATATTCTCTCATGTCCCCTTTTGAACAGTCGAAGCCACCTGAACATGTCTATATCTGCTCTAAAAATCAATAGGTTTTTAAAAGCACTCATGCAAGCACATTGCCTTTATCCTCTGCAACCATGAGGCAATTTAAGCACAACCCCACCACTCAGCAAACTCAGCTGACAGACAGAAACTGTCCACGCACTTTACCTAAGCTCTGTATAATCTCTCAAGCTAATTCACACTTCCCCTTTGTTGGCAGGACCTGTTTATAACTCATCCTTTATGAGCCCTCAGGGGCAGGTGTCGCATGGTGTTCTGACTTGTGCAGAGTAAAGACACCCGTGTTTTCAGATCTGCCCTTCTACTGTGGCAATGTGGGTCTTGTGTAAAAGACATTTGCTGAAGGGAGATGTTTATTCACAAGGACAAAGGAAAGAGCAATGGTCCAGGATTTCAGGTCTACTCTTTTAAAAGAGGGTCTTGTGTCTCAGTTGATGAATTCAACGAAGAGGCAGCATGTAATTTTATCTGTTTGGCTGTTTAAATAGTATGGATGCACTCTTGTTCAAAAGACAAGACAGAAAACTGTGGAAGCATCAGCTTGCAATACATCACTTTACTACTATAAAGGACCAAAGGTTCCAAATCCTACTGAGATGAGGCAGGAAATACATACGTACATTTTTAAATAATTCAATTATTGAGATACTACCAAAGACATTCAGAGAAATTTGATGTCATGAGGTTAAATGTAGAGAAATTTACAGGCTGGAATTTTCCAACAAAAGTTGAGATAGAAACCAACAGGATCACAATGTCTACAGCACAAATACAGCCAATTCATTAACCGTCCAAAACATGCAGTGATCAGAGTCTCAGGCATTAGACATGCTTGTTCTTAACCGTTCCTAAACTTTTTTATGAAGGAGCTTTTACTTGCAGAACGTCTGGACGTCTGGTTCCTATCACTGCTCCTGCAAATCAAAACACTCTGAGGAATTTTGTGTCCAATTAATTAGTTTATTATGCAGAGAAAGCAATGGAATTACATTTTAATGAAATGGCGCACCCACAGTGCAATGCACCAACAAGTTTCCTTAATGCCATGAGAGGTATTTTCAAATGCACATCAACCAATGTATAGTATTTTATTTGTTTTCAGGTTTTTTGTTTTTACAAAAGGCACAATTGCAATCTTCATTGCCCTAATATGCATTCTTAGGCATGCAAAGGCTTTTGTGTCCCATTTCTGTTTTTGAAATATCCTCTCAAGCATCCCCAAAGTCCTCATCACAGTAGTTTTCTCAGAAGGATATTACATACTGAAGTGATTGTCTTATTATGGCATCCCAGTGGAACTGCCTTAGGTTTTTTCATCTCACTGAGGGTTTGCAACTAAAACAGTTGGGAATCACAATATATTGGTTAATACAGATTAAACCCTGGGTCACAGATATCAGCCAACCAATATATCAGGCAGTCTCTAGTCTACAGCTTTGTAACGATGATAAGAAAAATAATGTTTATTTGCCAAAAAACTATTTTTTCAGAAAGAAAAGCTAATGGCAGTGTAGTCAAGCTGCTAACTTTTGTATCAAAGCTCTTGTATCTATTTTATTAGATAGCCTAAGCTAATTTTGCCCACTATCAGCTGCAGGAGGCATCGCTATAGATGTCTACCCAAACAGCTGTGTATGCAGGTTGTGAGGAGCAAGGCAGCTCATTATATATTCAGGCATATTTAAAGTCATTCTGGATCAAATAAGCCATACTGAATAAGCCTGGATTCTGGATCTAGGTTGCCAAAAGGCGAGCAGGTGAATTTTCTGTGCTTCTTCAATAGATTCTCCATGCATGATTTCCCTTAGCAAATAAAGACTAGCGTGAATAACGTGGCAGTCTCTGCTCACCCTGGATCTGTTGACTGAACAAAGTTTACAGGCTCTGTTGTGCTGCTGGCTGGACCACGTGCTACAGAAAGGGGAGTGGGTGGCCCTTGGCTATTGACTGAGGCTAATTAAGTCCTCGGAAGAACTTTACAATGTTTCTTTAGTGTAGTAAGGTGGAGGAGAGTCTTTAGTTCAACTAAACTGCATTTCATGGAGAGAAAAAAACAACTCCTTGTTTTTATTCCTCTCTTGGTCACAAACAGCATTAAGGAGTTAAAAAACGTAAAAGAAAACAGACATCAAATCTTACGACTTGTAAAATGTTGGTAAGTATCCAGTTCGACCCAATGGGAATTACTTCTATCATTTGAATGCATTTGTAAGGTCACACAGGTGGATATACAAGAAGTTATTTTTACCCAGATCACAGTCAATATCTAGATCTTACCGCATCAAACAGTACTATCAAGATAGAATGGTGAAGGCTAGAATGTGATTTTTCAAGATATGAAGCTAGGAGCCGAACACCCTGGACAGGCTGCCACTCCACGGAGGAGAACACTCACTGCACGTTCTGTTACATTAACATTAACATACTAACAGCCATCCTCACTGGCTAGCATCATGATGGACGCTGTGTGAGTGGATCTTACCCAGCAAGGCCAGTTATGCTGCCCTGACCTTCCAGTCATGGAATGCCGTGGCACTGGCAAGGATCAAACATTTGTAACAGTTGCTATGAAAAAATATATTTGTGGGCGATGCATGGATAAATATACGTACTCCCACATACATCCCACTGCTGCCTTTCTCTCTGAGACCGAGAGGGATTTTGCCCCTTCTGTGCCGGAATGTGACGAGAGGGACACCAGGGCTGTGTTTCCACATCTGAACGACTGAGGCTGGTGACACGCTGGTTCTAAAAACTGAGATTAGAGCACAGTGTGAAACCGGCTTAATTGTAGCCACTGTTCAGTGGATGTCTTTGCCATTTTCCATCCAATGGATGATCCAAAGATTAGAGCTCAATCAGTGTGAATGTTTTAAATGCTTATTTCAGTGGTTACGCTGTGACTACCGAATTAATAACGTTGCTACTTTGATCTAAGAGATGTATTTGCTGATGGTGCAATATTTTATTTCATAAATATACTAATATTAATATCAATGTGTGTGTATTATTGCATTCTAAAAAACATCCTGTGCAAATCCATAATTAATTCTGTCAAAATAAGCTCGACAGTTTCAACAAAACACACCATCCTATGTGCTCAGGCACACTAACAATGTTCTTATAGTTCTAAAACGTTTTTTTATGCACTCAGGCAGGTCTTCAAGCTTCTCAAAGCTAAAAGTAGGGCCAAGTAAGGAAAGAGCGAAGAGGGTAACTTAGCAACTAATTCAAAAGAACAAAACCAAATCTAATTTTATTTTATATGCGGAGTCCACTGTATTATTGCCTTGTTAAATAAAAGGCTGACAGGTTTTGGGGTTAATCTGGCTTGGATGAGTCTTCCTGTGCTCCAGAGGGGGGGGAAATCACACACATTCTTTTCCAAACTGTAAGAGATCAGACCTTGAGGTTGACAATAAACAATAAGCTAAAAATAGCTGTTTCTTAATAAACTTTTTGGCCAAGCATCACACACCCTTGCAAGGACAATGGAAAGCACTGTGTGCATCCCTCGCAAGTGTTTTGGGGTCATGTCCAACCTCTAGAGGATGTGGTTATGTGTCTTTACACACACACACACACACACACACACACACACACACACTCACAGACACACCACATTAGTCCCTTATTACTTAGCTCTGTACCTACACTGTAAGACAATCTCACAGCATGCCCTTTAACTCAACAGCTCTCATTTCTTTCAACTGTGAACCTTTCAACAATTAAATCAATCAATTAATTAATTTATAAATTAAACCTATATCCAGCTGACCTATTTACACCACTGGCTAACATGGCTTTAGAACTCTTACCCAGCTGATGCCCCGGACAGCAGTTTTCTCCACAGGGTAGCGGTCAGGGTGGACCTGGTAGTTGTAACTCCGAAAGAGGTGCATTTTTCTCACACGGCTTGATATTAAAAAACTATCTCGCTTAGGACCTTTGTCGTCGAGACACATGGCAAAGGCTGCTGCTCCAGTCCTGTCTTCCCATTCTCCCCAATCCCCTCATCAGTACTGTCTCCCTAGTCCCCCCAGACTCCCCATCAGTCCACCGTGCGGAACCGCTGACAGAGTCCAGTTCTGTGCGCCACTACGCGCAGCGCTCTTTCTCTAACTCCACCCGTTTTCCGACAGGCCCCGCCCCCGCGCTGTGATTGGCTGGTACGTCTATCTCTCTCTCTCTCACACACACACACACACACACACACGCACACTCAGGAGCAGTCCGGTAGGTCGTACACTCAGGTGCAGTCTTGAAGGTGACACACACTCGGGAGCAGTCTGTTTCTCTTTCGGCCGTGTGTGAAGCGTTTTTTTCTTTTCCCACTCGCATTCAGACAGTCATCGGTATAAACTGCCAGCCCGCCGGGTCACAGCATGCCCCCTTTACATGTTCCCAACACATCTGATCAGATTAGGCGACTGGGCAGGGGGGCTCTAGCCTTTCGGTTAGGGACCGTTGTGGTAGCCAACACAGCCGGTGGCCTAGTTAGGGAGTCGCCCCTGCGATCAGAATGTGGTGGGTTCGAATCCCAGGACTTCGAGTTACCCTTGAGCAAGGGGGCTGTGTTCCCGGCTGCCTGCTGCGGTGCTTGGTGAATGGGTTAAATGCAGAGGGAAAAAAATAGTACTGTTCACACTGTGTGGTGTGTTCATGTATGACAAATGGACACTTACATTTAACGCAGGGTGCAAAAACTCTCAGCCAGCCATCAGCAGGAGAGCCCTGTACAGAGCCGACACTACACACACAGCCCGCTCTGCCTTAACCTGTTTGAGTTGTGCAACTTCAACACCAATTTCTTTCTTCCCTTACTCAGCATAAATGTAGCAGATATAGAGGACAGGTCCTTTTGATGTGTGGGCTCGAAGTGAAAGAGTTAAGCTTGCACGAGGACACACTCAGTGATTCGAGTCACTGCCCTTGATTTCCATGTTAATTCTACCACCAGCACCCTTCTCCTCTGGGCAGGAATGCTTATCGTAATGGAGAAAGGCCTAGAGGTGGTTACGAACAATATAACCTTTCATTTTTACCTTCATAAGAAGTACTTTCAAGTTGTCACGACTAGTTTAGACCTTTTAGGACTAGGGTAAGGATCTGCAATGGGGCTATTATTATATGCAAAAGAGTAAGAGACTTATAAACAGGTTAATTATGGGCACAGATTTGATTAACTTGCTAATGTAATAAGCCTTAGTGTGACTCAGGTTGACACAATTTTAAGTCTCTACCTTGTTCTCTCTCTCTCACTCTCTCTCTCTCTCTCTCTCTGCTTTCTTATCTGTACCTCACAGCTGCCTGGCAAACGTTGGAGGAGGCACGCCTGTCACAGCAAAACACCAAGTGTGAAGGTAGATGATGGAGTAAACACCAACAGTACACAAAGAGAGTTTCACCATTCTTTCATTTCCTCAAATCTTGCTTGAATTCCTCTACATGAAGAATCCGACAGACTACCATTTGTTGTGGCTGTGTTGTGTCTCAAATGTAAGAGTGGCCAGTGAAACTAGTTTATGAAAAAAAAGTAGCGCAGTCAGCAGTGTATTGTATCCCTATTGATGACTGGACTGAATAGCTGATGGAATAAAATCAACTTTGACTAACCTGGTCAGTTGTTGTCCTCCTGGATCCTGACAATGCAGGCATTACAAAGGTGTCCGCTGAGCACATGTCTGCTGAGACCACAAGATGGAACGAAGAAAAAAAGTCATATTTTTAAGAAGTCCAGTTTGGAAATGCTACAATAATCTCATTGTTTTTCTTGGACATTTAAGGTAGCAAAGCTGTTCTTTAGCGCAATGGCATAGAACAAAACATGCACATGTCCTAGAAGGCCGGCGTTCAGCATGGTTTGGTGATTTACCTGCTCAAACACACCTAGCTCAACTGTGATAGACCCCTGTCATAGAAAAGCCTGTTTGTTTCTCCATAGAAATTTTCAAATGGTCATTCTGTAAAAAAATGAAACATTTTACTCTGAAGAACAGTTTGAGGCTTTTTTTCATAGAACCCTAGATCTGTACCAGTTACAGGGTTTCCTAGAACCACACTTCCAAAAACATTAAGGGACTATTATGAACTCTCTCTATTCTTGTGTATAGTTGTGTGCCATAACAGAAATTTCATGTTTGAAGTTGAAATTTGATCTTCTTCTTCATCATCTTCTTCTTCTTCTTCTTCTTCTTCTTCTTCTTCTTCTTCTTATTATTATTATTATTATTATTATTAGTAGTAGTAGTAGTAGTGGTAGTAGTAGTAGTATTATTATGATTGCTATTATTATTATTCTTTTGCGGTCTGGTGTTGACCAAACGAGGATGGTTTCCTTCTGAGCTTTCTTCTTTCAACTCTAGGGAGTTTGCCTCGGTCGCCCTTGGTTTGCTCACTAGGGGCTCAGACCTGGATCCTGTAAAGCTGTTTTGCAACAACACCAGTTGTAAAATGTGCTATAAAAATACATTTGACTTGCCTTTGACAAGGCAAAGGCAAGTCTGTGGTTTCAAGTTTCTTTCTTAGATGCAATGACCACAAGGCTGTAGTCACTGCATCTAAGGAAGAAATAAGACATAAACATGCAATCACAAGACACACAAACAAACACACACTCTCTGCATTCTTTAGGGACCCACATGTCCTCACATTCCAGAGTTCACACACAGGCCAAAGAGTGACAATGTAGATCTTAGGAATGTCCATACAGTCCATCTCACACTTTCTGCTGTTCAGCCATGAATGATGTCTGACTTGGGGACTGGGTTTATTACACAATGCTTGTTTAAAACCCCGTCTATTGTTCCAGGAGACGTGGTAGCCCATCCTGGGTGGAGCTCTGTGGGCCAGAAAAGGAGCTGCAGTGCTGTTTACAAGCTTCATCCAGCCTCTCTCACACAGACCTTTGTCCTTCTTTTAACTACCACAGGTCCATCAAGTAAGAAGGAATCTTATTAATGCTTTTAAATATTTGTTTATTTCCATATTTCTTGAGAATATAGATGGTCTTTTTCAAAACGTATTACCGCAATGTAGACAGCAGTGGTAATCATTTAAGAAGGATTGTTGACAGCCTTATTAGAGCTGTTTGTTTTGTATAAAAATTAAAAGTTCAGTCTACACAATGATTGCTCCTGCTAGATTTATCTATGGATGTAATGTACTTTTTCCCTTTTTAAAGATAACTCTATCTTATGGTTTCAGAAACCACATTGACACACAAAGTGTTTGAGATTACCTCTCAATGTCACAAATCATCAAATATTTGCATGAAACAGTGTTTAATGCAAATATTTGATGATTTGTGACATTGTATGATGATATAAGGTTGCTTTACTTTTTAGCTTCTTCAACCTTGCAAAACTAAAGAAGTCAGAGGCGATTATTGAAGTAAGAAAGAGAACTGGGAGTTAAAACTCCATATAGCTCTTAGTGGAGCCCTAACTAACACACACACACACACACACACACACACACACACACACACGCACACACCTGTTTCCTTCCTCGTTGTTTACAATGCCCACCTTTCCTCTAGGCTTCTCTGCTACCACCTCAGTAGGGAGCACAAAATATTTCCCACAATACCCAGAGTGTGTCCTTTTTCTCTGTAACAGAACTCTTATAACCATCTACTAAACACCGCCTACTGAAACAAACAAGTCTCCAAAATAGCAGCAAGTGCCAAGGCAAATACAGCTAACTGTATAAAACCAGAATTTTCTGTGACACTGACAGATGCCTCCCCTGAGGGTATAGAGGAAAAGGTGGAACACACACACCTCAGATTCTGAACCTCAGATTCTGAAGCTGGGATTCTGAAGCTGGGATTCTGAAGCTGGGATTCTGAAGCTAGGATTCTGAAGGTTAGATTCTGAAGTTTAGATTCTGTACCTCAGATTCTGAAGCTTAGATTCTGAAGTTTAGATTCTGTACCTCAGATTCTGAAGCTGATTCTGAAGCTAAGATTCTGAAGCTAAGATTTTGAACCTGGGATTCTGTAACAAAAAATAAATGTCTCTGCTGGAGGTGACACTGATTTGTAATAAAGGGGTTGAGTAGTTTGAGCATGGCAGCCCATTTCTCAGTGCTTTTAGTTAAGTGTTTCAGTTAATTGCTTGCAAAATAATGATTGACACACCTCCAAGTCAATCACATCTCTAAATGCTACTTAGACCATCGAGCAAAGGAGTTCTCAAATATATCTGCACTCAGCATCTTGTTAAGTGACAGTTTAAGTAGTGATAAATAACTTTGTTGAATGTAGTTTTCAGGTGTGCTGCTGATATTTTTACTTTGTTATTAGAGCTAAAGATACTACCTTAAGGCCTGAGCTGAGCTCATAATGAAAGTGACAGTGAACACACCACAGTGTAAACAACAAAAACCTCTGCACAACTTCTTGATGGCAGAGCGAATGCCTTAACCACTAGGCCATCAGCTACGGGAGGTGGTATTAAAAAAAATTGTATGAAATAAACCAAATAGTTTATTGCATTTAGCTAAAAAAAAAGCACAAAAATGCATTTGCATATTTGCATTTGAAAATGTAATTTCTCTGTGTTACATTTTGCAGTGATCAGGTGTGCAGATGATATTTTAGTTTGTTATAAGATCTACAAATGTTACGAGTTCAGCGTGTAATGGATGTAACTACAGCAACTAAGGGAGGTGGGACTAGGGTTAATTAAAACAGCATATTTTAAATCTGAAGCAGTTTTTAAAATAAGGAATATCAGGTCAGTATTGGCCTCAGCCTTTTGGTGTTGCACCACACCTGGTCTCTACAGTTTCAAGTTTAAACAATAAAACATTTTTTAAAACTTTTTTACACACATTACAACATTAGGACCTTACATCTGAAATTTCCCTCTGGTTTCCTACAAAGTCAGGACATCGCCGTGAAAACCTACCAAGACACACACGCTCATTCCACTCCACTACTCATGTTTACATACATTTACAGACACATGCATCCATACTCTCCGCACGCGTACTCACACACACAGAATTCACACATTCACACATTTCCCACACATCACCTCATAAATAACTCGTTCTAACTCACCGATTCTGCCTCTCTTTCGCCTGAATAGAAGCGATTTTAGTAAAGAATACATTCTGACTACTTGACATTGGGCAGAGAGACAGCTGAAGCCTATCTGCGCTGAAGCTGCTTCTACCTCAGCACACAGCTGAGAAAGTGTTTCTCTGTGTTTGTATGTGAGAGAGAGTCATAGTGAAAAAGCCTCAGGAATCCAGTTTTCCCACTCGTGACCTCCACGTGGTAGTGGCAGCCATACGCTTCAGCTTTGATACAGGACACCACAAAGCTACCCCAGATAAGATAGCATCACCAAGATAGACACTTTTATTGTCTATTGTCTTTAGAGAACATTGTGGTCTGACTTGTCAGAAACCTGAGCTGTCAAAAAGGTGCCTGAGTCCCAATGCCATGGATTTTAATCCTTGACTTAATGCTTAGGCTCTTATCCAGAGCATCAAACACGGGTGCTTTGTAGTCCACAGACCACACACACAGAAGGCAGTTTTTAAAAGTTATTTATGATCTTATTTTGTCAGTTAGGTTAGTTTATGACAAGAACATGTTGTTGATATCCTAAGTGCTCAGGGAAGAGGTGGGTCTTGAGTTGCCATCTGAGGGCAGTGAGGGTGTCAGCTGCTCTTCACTCTCATAACTACATCCTTTGTTTCAAAGTAGCAACTGAATAATTCATAAATGTTACGGCCGCTGAATAAAAAGCAGAGACGAGTAGCTAAATGTATGTATTTAAGGCGTTGTTTTGACAGATTTGTACTTTTTCTGTGATTTCCGAATGTTAAAACCTTTGCTGCTGCTCAAGTTTGTTTGGGAAAAATGAAACTTTTTATTTAGTTACATTTTAGTCATTAACATGAACACTCCTAATGTTACACCAAAGAGAAGAACAGTGGGTGGCAAACTTTAGTTTCTATAATGATAGGTGCTGCATTTACTTCACTGTGGTTGTTTCTTGTGAGACCAACCTGAGCAAGTTCTTTGACGTTTTTCCGTACCAAAGGTCGTTTGGCTGAACTAAATATGTTGACATAAATTTAATTTTACTCTCAGCTATATGCTGCCTGTACTATTGAATGACAGTGTCTGGCGTTACTGAATTAAGTTCACATAGTGATTTTTGTATTCGTTTTAAAGTCCTTTTAAACTATCCAATAATTTCTGAAAACAAATTCAGATTAAACACATTCTAGGTGAAAAGGAAGACAGTGACATTGATATCAGGTTTAATAAGAGTTTAAAACTCGTCTTATGGGACAGTTCATTAAAAACGCCATGGTTTCTTAAACCAAAAAACTAGAACTGTTTTCAGACCACCATTGCTGAAGAATAACAGACCCTAGGGGAAATAGTTTACTTAGAAATGGATGCGCAGTCTTAAAATGGTAAAAGGCATTTGAAAGCACAAAAACCCTTCATTCATAGCAAACGCAGTTACTAACTGCCATCTAGTGTGTGCCTGCAATTAAGGCAGGAGGCAGTTTTCCATGGCCCTACCAGAGGCTCAGCTTCTTTTGTGCTTTTTTGAGTTCATTCTCGGTGCTCTGTTATTCTTACAGTATGGAAATATATATGGTCACTGTCTTATAAAAGCCTTTTTACACTGTTTGAAAACACCAGCAGCTCTTCACACTGTGTGAACAGTTTATAATAAATGCATCAATGACTGAGAATAAAATCTTGTCATATTAATGTATGAAAAAGCATTTTTTCCTTTTCCTCTGCAAGTTACTATTTCTGGGAGTATGAGATTTTGTTTGGACGAGTATATCGTGCCTGGGCTGTTTGAGGGTGATTTATTTCATAGTTTCTGTTTATTTCTAATTATCTCATTGCAACTAGATTGATAAAATTGGGGGGAATTTACTTTTTCTTTCATGTGTGTGTGTGTGTGTGTGTGTGTGTCTATGTGTGTACACAGTTCCTGTGGGAGAGGGAGTGGGATTTCCTGAAGCACATCACCGCCCTGCTGGAATGTCCTCACTTTGCTAAGTCTGGGTGATACTAACAACATTTATAGCCCACACACATACACACATACACACACACACACACACGCACACACTCACACACACACACACACACACACACACATTTCACAAAGTGAGGACCAATTTATTGGTCATGCCATTGTACGTTAGACCTGTTTTCCTCTGGATTTCTGCCCTCATATTTAAACATTGCTTTAGAACAGCATGTACACACAGACACTTCTATATATATTTGTTAAGAAAACCACCTCCTCTCCATCCTTTCCTTCCCTGTTAAGTGATGAAGGAGTATTTACACATTAGCTGTAGCAATGATGAGATGAGCAGAGAGAGAAAGAGAGAGAGATAATAATGACAGAGGAACAGTTTGCCACTTCTGTCTATCTGCAAGTCTTTCAATCTTTCACACACACACACACACACATGCACACACACACACACACACGCACACACAGATTTGTTATGAGCTTTCAACTCTATCATTTCTAAACTGTCACTGACTGTCATACCATTTAAGTAAAGCGATGTACTGAATGTACTTGATTTAAAAGTGAAGAAAATACATCACCACACATCTTAGCCATTAATATATCCATCACTGCCGAACATCATTACACTGACAAGACAAACCTTTTTTGTGTAATAGTCATTGTCTTTTTCGAATGTTGGACACATTCAGTTCAATTCAATGCATCACATTTTTTGTTGAGATCTTCAAAAAAGAAATCATTCTCTATTAATCAACCCTGTAAATATTTAATTGTTAACCAAAAGGCAATTTTTAACGCTTTAAAGTGTAAGACTTTCATAACTGTATAATGTACAAATTGTGAATAATTGCTGAATAATTCATACCAGTTAAAATATGATAAGCATTAATATGATCAATTACTCAGTATCTCCCAGGTGTAATGCACGTAATGAACAAGTGACCTGCTGAAAGGAAGGTTTAATAATATGTGATTAACTTCATAATTGTACTTACTTGTGACTCTGTCAGGTACCGGTGAATCTGCATTGCTTCTTTCTGTTCTTTTTTCCTCCAGTTCGGTTAAACTGGGTACCTCTTCTTCCATCCTTGTCCTGTCTCTCTCTTTCTCTGTCTCTGGGTCTCTGTCTCTCCCTCTCTCTCTGTCACACTCTCTCTCTCTCTTTCTCTCTGTCACACTCTCTCTCTCTCTTTCTCTGTCTCTCTCTCTCTCCCTTTCTCTCTCTCTCTCCCTCTTTCTCCCTCTCTCTCTAGCTCTATCTCCCTCTTTCTCTCTGTCACACTCTCTCTCTCTCTGTCTCTGTCACACTCTCTCTGTCTGTCTGTCTCTCTCTCTCTCTTTCTCTCTGTCACACACTCTTTCTCTCTGTCTCTGTCACACTCTCTCTGTCTGTCTCTCTCTCTCTCTTTCTCTCTCTTTCTCTGTCTCTGGGTCTC
>JBBPCY010016313.1:0-15157 GCA_037974405.1 Brachyalestes nurse
AGGCAGCCAGTGCAGGGATGATAATATTGGGGTTATATGTTCATATTTTCTGGACCTAGTGAGAACCCTGGCGGCTGGAACAAGGACAGACAGTGGTGGGTCCTCTGGAGCTGAGGCTGGAACAAGGACAGACAAAGGTGGGTTCTCTGGAACTGAGGCTTGGTGGCTGGTGGAAGAACTGGGTCTGGGGCTATGACATGGGCAATCACAGGCTCTGGTGTCATTAGTGGCAGAGGAGTGGGGTCTGGTGTGTTCATGGTGAACAGGTCATCTGCCTACAAAGCAGGTCATCACTGAATCTGCTGATATCAAGATAACTGTGAAGAACTGTCCACTAATTTGCCTCTACTTTCGCAGGGGGCATGCTCTCTCCATTTTGCACACTAACCACAGGCATGAACTCAGAAGAAACTGAAAGGTGCAAAAGAAAATTAATTAGACACATAAAGCTATTATCAAGTAAAAACAAATCAAGCCAAAACCATCCAATTGGATAAAAGTATATTTCTGTAAATTCGTCGCAAATGGGAACTCTTCAAATAGATGGAAAGTAATTAAGTACAAATACTTAAGTACTGTACTTAAGTAGCATTTTCAGGAATCTACTGTAGGCAATCTACTTTTACCTCACTACATTTTAACAAAAGTATCTGTTCTTTCTAAACAGGCTTCCGGTAGTTACTTTTGTGTTAATGCATTTGAGGGAATTTATCATAATATTCAGTTCATGGCATTGTGGTGTGCCTTCCCAACATAAGGCTACTTAAACTTCCTCCCAAGATCTGGTAGTGGTTCATGGACTAAAATGCACTGCCATTACATGAATTCAAGATCAGTGCCCCTGCACAGTGCTGCGAGCTCTTGAATATTTTGCAACACTGTCCAACTTGCAACACTGACAACCTCCGGAAGATAACTTTGCACTTTGATAGATTAGGCTAACCGGCACATTTATGTTGTGAATGGGTTTGTTGAAAACTCAATGGATTTAAACAATGGATTGTCTTCTCAGTGGATGTTGTTTTCCATGGATTTTGACCAGGGGGGGTATTCCATGAAACAGGATTAAGAGAAAGTCTGGCTTTCTTTCCCTTACTTTCCATTGAAATAAGCCAGACTTTCCCTTAATCCAGTTTAGTGGAGTACCCCCCAGGTTTCAAGAGAAGGTAAGTAGTGATCTAGGTTATATCTGCTGGGTTGGTTTGTGTGCGTGGTGTCAGTGTTTTCTCCTCGCCAGGGAGGTGTACCGTGAGGCGTCCCCAACGCTACTTGCGTTGTTTTCTGTCAGTGAGTGGAGTGTCAGATGTATGACATGAGAAAACTTGTACTACTAGTTAATTGTATCCAGGCTTTGATTTATGGTGTCTTGCAGCTGGCACACCATCTATCATGTGTAGGCTATAGTTTGTGGGTCAGGAACAGTTGTGTTTTGTGTGTCAAGTAACCTAGGTTTGCCCAAGTTTGCATCGCTAGCTAGCTACCAAGGCTACCAGTATCCGAGCTGAATAGATTGCATATCTGAAAATCTTTTTTTTCATGAATCCATATCATCTTTACCTTGATCTCGGTGTTTGCGTTTCAATGCCATCTCCACCATCTTTTTCCCTTGAGAAAAGGCCATTCTCAATGCTAGATAGCAAAATAACCACTGCGACAATTTTCTTTTCACTTTATTAAAGTTAATGTGTGTGGGAAAAGTGCTTCAGTTACATACAATACATGGGCATAACACCGTAACTTCAGCGCGGCAAAAAGGATCTATATTTGGTGCTTGGTAAAACAAAGGCAGAATGCCTTAACTTCATAGTAACGTAATTCCAGTGTTCTAGAATGCAGCGGAACAAAGCTAAAAGACCGCAGCTGATGTTATGGGATTCTGTCTTGGTTTTCTGTCTGTTTTTGGAAGTTAAAAATACCATTTCATTTTTACCAGAAAACAACAAAATTGACTCAAGGTATTTTTCTACATGATAAAACTTATGTCTATTGTTCCAGAAATGGTAATAACTCATTTTCGCCCAAAATTGATGTTACGGTCTTTTGCCTTTGCACGGTAGTATAGATCTGGCCTGTCCGACCGATATCAGATGACGGACTTATGGCTGTATCGGACCTGATACCGATATCATATTGGAATGGGCCCATTTCTAATTATAATAATCAAATAAAAGAGTGGTCAGGGAAGATAATGCACCATTTGGATACGTAGCCTCTTGTTTGGAGCAGGACGACCCACAGGCCTGCTTCATACAGAGCGCCCTTCTGCAGCTCTAGTTACATTCACACTCATGGGCTTTGACAGGGAAACCTGGGGAAAACGTACATATATTATACTATTATATGGGTAGACTAAAATTTGCACCATGCATTCCTCATTAGCCAAACCATTGGATATTGTGATCTTCAGTATTATTCCCAATTGTCAAAACTTGTTGAGGGCCCGTATGCAAATTAGCCATGTGCGTGCCAAACAGAAGAAAGACATGAATGAGAATGAGATTAAATGTTTAGTCATACTAAAAATGGCTACAGAGTGTATCACTAGCACACTTTGGGCTCCTCACATACAAAAGCTTGCACATCTCGCTACCAGAACAGAAGATCATCTCCCACTCAGAAGAACAACATGAAATTTTGTGGCACCGCTCCGGTGTTGTGAGAGCCCAGGTTACTCTGACAGTGGCCTTCAGCTCCTCTGCATTGTTGGGTCTGACATATCGCATCTTCCTCTTCACAATATCCCATAGATTTTTCACAATACCCCATAGCTTTGGCACTGTGTGCAGGTGCCAAGTCCTGTTGGAAAATGAAATCTGCATTTCCATAAAGTTGGTCAGCAGCAGGAAGCATGAAGTGCTCTAAAACCTCCTGGTACACAGCTGCGTTGACCTTGGACCTCAGAAAACACAGTGAACCAACACCAGCAGATGACATGGCACCCCAAACCATCACTGACTGTCGAAACTTTACACTAGACCTAAAGCAACGTGGATTCTGTGTCACTCCTCTCTTCCTCCAGACTCTGGGACCCTGATTTCTAAAGGAAATTCAAAATTTACTGTCATCAGAGAACATAACTTTGGACCACTCAGCAGCAGTCCAGTCCTTTTTGTCTTTAGCCCAGACGAGACACTTCTGATGCTGTCTGTTGTTCAAGAGAGGCTTAACACAAGGAATGCGACAGCTGAAACCCATGTCTTGCATCTGTGCGTAGTGGTTCTTGAAGCACTGACTCCAGCTGCAGTCCAGTCTTTGTGAATCTCCCCCACATTTTTGAATAGGTTTTGTTTCACAATTCTCTCCAGGGTGCGGTTATCCCTATTGCTTGTACACATTTTTCTACCACATCTTTTCCTTCCCTTCGCTTCTCTATTAATGTGCTTGGACACAGAGCTCTGTGAACAGCCAGCTTCTTTTGCAATTGCCCTCCTTGTCCAAGGTGTCAGTGTTCGTCTTTTGGACAATTGTCAAATCAGCAGTCTTCCCCATGATTGTGTAGCCTACAGGACTGAACTGAGAGACCATTTAAAGGCCTTTGCAGGTGTTTTGAGTTGATTAGCTGATTAGAGTAAGGCACCAGGTGTCTTCAATACTGAACCTTTTCACAATATTCTAATTTTCTGAGATACTGAATTGGGGTTTTCATTTGTTGTCAGTTATGATCATCAAAATTAAAAGAAATAAACATTTGAAATATATCAGTCTGTGTGGAATTAATGTATACATTATATAAGTTTCACTTCTTGAATGGAATTAGTGAAATAAATGCAGATGTTCTCATTTTATGACCAGCACCTGTATGTTAAATGTGACTCTTTTCACAGTGTAACCCCTATAAAATCACTGCACTCCAAACTGATTCTTAATTTACTATACTCACCCACTGATTTTTGTCTATTCCCTCATAGTGGATAGTCCCTTAATGTCGCATCAGTGTTTGTGGTACTCGGATATTGGGAGATACTCCCTAAAGACCCCCCTCAAGGAGACGAGACTTTTTTTCCCTTTTTTTCATACGCTCCAGTTCACCCCGACACGGAGATAACGAGATGATGAGACGTTAACACTGCAAGGATTTTTTGTCTCTGGATTTCAGGATTTCTTTTGAGGATCTTTTATTTGAAGATATCCTGGCTGGTTTCTTCCCACCCCCTTCTCTCCTCTCCTATCCTCTCCTTTCGAGGGCTGTGCATCATCATGATAACACTTACACATACATCCTCACTGGTGGTCCTAGCTAAAGTGGCCCTTACTGTCACATGTAAAAACACGCAGCATAGCACATAGCATGTGAACAAAGTGAAATTCTGTCTCTTCATTTAATCTATTCACCAAGTGAAGCAGTGGGCAGACAACGACACAGCAGTGTGTGAGGACACTACCTTGCTCAAGGATATCTCAATGGTGCCAATGACAGTCCTGGGATTCGAACCCACAGCCTTCTAATGGCCTGGGCAACTCCCTAACCACCTGACCACCTGCTGCCTGACCACTGATGAAAGGACGTAATGGAAGCTAACAATGCAAACTATAAAGTGCACCTTTTAAGATCAGTGTAGCTGAAAAAATTAACAGTGAGTGCAGATATGTAGCGTGACAGTGTAGATTTACACATGACACACCGAGTTCACGCACACACACATTACTGTAAAAGGCTTTTATAAACAAATATTCTGGCATTCTACCAGACGTTGGCCATCTCCATGAATTGTAGTATGCAGACACCACCATCTCAGTCTTACTCTCTCCCTCTCTCCTCTTTAACTCAAATAACTAGTACTTTGTGTCTGCAACGCATTTGTTACATTAAATAAACGAAAATATATTTCTATGGGGCTGAGAGGACAAGAGCGGGTCTGCCTTATCTTTATCATGGGGTTTTATAAAGGACCTAATCCAAAAATCAAAATGGCGTGAGATCCGATTTCACGCCTATTTAGGTCCACTTTTAAGTGCCCGGCCAGCACGCGATAACTGCTTCAGTCTGCGTATTTAGACAGAGCCGGCGTGTTTGACTAAGATCTCTGCAGGTGGGAGGGACGCCTAATTTTGTTTCCCACCCGTTCTTCGATCAGCCCCGCCCCCTGCGCTAGGATGTCAACGCTCCGGGAGCGTGTATGAAACGTCCAGTGACTTCGTTTTACTGAATTCTAGTTTTAGGCCCAACCCCTCCCCCCCATAATCACATCGATAGTTAGATGACAATGTTAAGAGACATTAGTCAATCCCCACAGTCTTCGAGTGGCAAGCCCAGCCAATCCCGGCGCATGTTTGTCGGAATACGGGTGGTGACAAAACAACAACACTACAGCTGGAGCACTTGAGCGTTCCCCAGCAGTAGCAGGGTCGCTGCACCGGCGTGTTTCCGCTGTGTTTACCGGTTGCTGGGCGCCGAGATGGCATCGGGCTGTGTTTAAGCAGAACACAATTACTAACGACTACAAATATTTGCTAAGAAAACACACCGAGCGCCCCGGTCCAAGAGTATAAATTGTCGTAAATGTTAGGACGGTGGGCACACAGCTCGGGCTGACGAGAGACTTCCATCTCCTTCGTTTTCATCGTGGCAAGGTAAGGAAAACTCACCTACCACACAGCAAGTGTGGAGAACAACTTTATGTTGCTGTATAACTGAACTCTTAAGGAGAGTTCCTGTAGCTTTAAGTTCTAAAACAAACGCGCTGAGCTTCAGAGCACTAAAAAAGTCTGAGAGCTCCACTACAGTGGTACAGTGGTGAGCTACACTGTATGTACTGTGTACTGTTGTTCATCTGGGACAAAGTCCCAATGTTTATCATTGGTCAGTTCTGATACCGATACAAACAGGCTCATGGCAACAGATAGCTGTGACACCTAACATCTATCATGTCTATCTTGTGTTATTGTGATTTTTGTAGGATGGCATCCAGCGTAATCAGAACCCTGAGTGGTTTCGGACTAGTCAGGCCAGTCCAGACCTGTTACGTTCCCACTGAGGAAGGTGAGGTGGAAGATAAGTATGAGGAGGAACTCGGAGAGGACAGCTCAGAGGAGGGCAGTTCTCCCCCTGCGGATATACAGGAGGACGAGTTATGGTGTGAGAACCTCTCTGTTGGGCACACTGAGATGACTGATCGCCTGCTGCGCTTCGCTGAGCTTATCAGCATGGACGTGCAGCGATACTTTGGACGTGACCACAACCCTGATGCCTGCGATATTTATGCAGATAAGCCGTGTTCTGAGGTCAGCGGGCGGCAGCGCTACTATGCCGACTTTATGAGGGTGGCATCTTCTGAGCAGGGTGAGGAGCCTGAAAAACTGGGTCCCCTCGCGGAGCTTTTCAAGGAGACCCACAAAAAGAGGCAAGGTTTACCAATGACCCAGCGGCATCTACCCAGCAGCTTCTGGAGTGAACCTTGTCCTTTCCATCACCTTGGCGAAGTGAACATGCCAGACTTGCTCAGTTGCGCCGCAGGAACCATGCTTTGTAACACCAATACTCCAGTCAGCACTTTGAACACGCCAGTGAGCACCATCAATAGCTCTGGCACTCCAGATTTCAGTGACTTGCTTGCCCACTGGGCAACAGATAAAGACAGTGCCAGTGAGTTTAGTTGTGACTACCAGCTGCCATAGTGGTGTAACAGAAATGTAAACATTTCAGGACTGTCACTTTCGATTATATTAGTAATCCAGTGACCTACTGATTATTTTGTCAGCCAGTAGAAATGTATGTTGATATTTGAAGTCATGTCAGCATTGGCATCTGATTATTTGATTATATATTTACTGTTCTTCAAGCGAGCAGAAATTTCAGGCTGAAGAACCTCCAAAACAAGCTAAAATTGCATTTAATCACTCTTGTAAACAGGGGTTGATTTCACTGCATTTTACTTCGGTATTTCTCTGTTGTGCTAATGCATGTAGATGCAGCCCTAATTTCTGCATTTTTAAATATTTATTCAAACTCTGCATGTTTCTGTATAATGCCGAAAAGGTTATTTGAGTCATAACAACCGTTGAACCGAACTTTGTTGCTAAAACCATTGCTAAAAGAGGTAACTATCATGGACAAGGACTGTTTAATCTTGCATAGATCCATGAATGTATTGATATGGTTCTTTGAGTGTTCACAGATCTAAATGTTGTCTTTGCTAAGGAACTCTTTGAGGATCCCCCATTTTAAAGATGTAAGGGTGTATCAGTGTGGGCTGATATGTACATGAAAAATATTACCTAAAAAAAACCCAAAAATGGACTGAGTGAGTTTTGGAAATTTGCTCTTCAATTACACACATAAATATAAACATGCACAGACACTTATTCTTGTTTAGTCATTTATTATGTAAATCACTTAAAAGATATCTTTTAATTTCTGTTATCTTTGCACTTTTTGGTGTTTTATGTGAAAAGTGAGACTGAAATGTGGTGGTACAGATTGTGCTAAATTTATTGGTGTCCTAGATAAAGATGATTTAAAAAAAAGATTGATAAAATCTTCGCTCTCTGTTATTAATGTTATACTGAAAATCAAAAATGTACTTTTATTTGAGGTAAGTTTAGTAACCATTAGTAAAACAAAATCATAGTCGCTATTATTGTCATCCCAAGAAAGTTGAATTAAGGAAATGAAAATAAAGTGTGATCTCGTGCATATTTAACACATTTTTATTTGGCCTAAGTGTTTAGGAATTTTCGAGCAATCATAAATGATTTTTTGTTTTACTGGGGTATAGTGAAGTGACACATGTCCCAAATTCACAGTCATCCATCGCCATGTGAAAGATTGAAAAGCATTTGATTGCAATAAGGCAAGGGTGTACTGACCTGCACAAATCAGAGAATATATATGAGAAAATAGCTTCTCATCTTGAAATTCCCTTATCAACAGAACAATAATTAAGAAATTCAAAGCTATCATGAACCAGCCTGGAGGAGGGCACAAGGCCTTGTTGTCAGCAGTCACAGTGAAGAGTATGGTCAGAAAAGTTTTTTAAAAATCTGGTAACTTTGTAGAATCTTGGTCACTATGTCTCCATATCCACCTTAAGACGTCATCTCCATTCCAACAAACTGATTGGAAGGTATGCTAGAAAGAAGCCTTTCCTAATATTTTGCCTCAGGCAAGAAGTGCTGCTTAGAGTTTGGCAGATAAGACTGGTGCTTTGTCTGGGATATGGTGCCGTGGTCCCTGAAGGGAATTCGCACCGGCCCAAATTTTCCTTCGGCCCACCAGGCACTGCCCGGTACGCCAGATGGCCAGTCCAGCCCTGCTTGCATGGCATTATGGACTCCAGGAAGTACCAGGTGAATTAAAAAATCTGTCTGCTTCAACCAAGAAGCTAAAACCTGGTCATGGTTGGATGTTCCAGCAGGACAGCAATCCAGAGCACATTATAATCCACTCACATTGTTCAAATAACATACTATGTAGCTTTTGCTATGGTCAATCCAGTTCCCTGACCGAAGTCCAATCGAAAAGCTGTGAGCTGAGCTCAAGAAGAGACAGTAGAAGAGAAGGCCCAAGAGGTTCTGCTTTGGACATGTGCTATATTGTTTCAAAAATTAGTTAGCACAAAATACTAAGGGTGTGGCAATAATAATAATCACAAGACATGGTCTTCAGAATAAAATTAATTTTGTGACAACCTGTGACTTGTATTCTTCTGGTAATGGGCTTAGTGATGTCACATTTACACATATCTGCAGATTCATACAGCAGTTTTGCCCCTCCCAGTCACACTGAAGTCATAAGCCTGGATTGCATTTTGTAGGAGGGAAAATACAGGGCAACCGAACAGAACAGAAGTCATTTACATATGTGAGTCTTAAAGACACACAAACAGCTTGTTAATTCTAAGGGATAAAGAGAGGTTGGACAATTACCTAGTATATAAAACTTCATAAATGTCATAGGTGAACCTCATAACTGTCCCAATCGCCCGACAGCTGATGCCGTCACCACCATTCTTCACCTGGCCCTCACCCACCTGGATAAAAAGGACAGTTATTTGTGAATGCTGTTCATAGACTTCAGTTCAGCATTCAACACCATCCTTCCTCAGCATCTGATTGGGAGGCTGAGACTGCTGGGCAAAAACACCTCATACTGTAACTGGATCCTGGATTTCCTGACTGGAAGGCCCCAGCATCACCATGCTGAGAATAGGGGTCCCCCAGGTCTGTGTGATTAGCCCTCTGCTTTTTATTGTGCTGACCCACAACTGCACAGCAATTTGCAGCTCAAACCACATCAAGCCAATGACACAACCGTGGTGTTCCAGAGAGGATCCAGAGAGGAGGTGCAACAACTAATGGCCTGGTGCAGAGCCAACAACCTGTCTTTGAATGTAGATAAAACAAAAGAGATGGTTGTTGACTTCAGGAGGGTGCAACATGATCACTCCCTGCTGAGTATTGGCACCAGCTCCATCACCGTCACTGAGTTCTTTTAAATGTTCAATATGTGAGAAAGCGTGTGTTTAACTGTAAGGCTGTTTATAGTGAACACCTTTACTAGCAAGTGGAATTTAATGTTAAATTAATTTTTTGTAGGGTTATGTTTACAAAAACACTTTATAAAATAGTTTTTTTTTTTAATATTGTGCCTTAAAGGCTGATAAATGTGAATGACCTCTGTTCTGAGTAGCTCTGTCTTGATCAGTTGTTCTGTTTTTTGCATTATTCAAAAAACAGCCTGGGACAAAACACTCCTTATGTCTTCTGTGTAAATGAGCAAGGCTCATATGCTCCATAGATATGGAATGAGTTGATCTTCATGACATCACACAAACACAGGTTTAGAAATGAGCAGTTTGATAGCTAAGTGTTTTTTGTAATAGGGGCCTGTGTGGCCAGGCTGCTGAGACTGACCCCTAAAAATTATACCATGAATTGCACAGTTCCAATATGCTATGTAAAACAGTCAGTTGATTTAAATGTTCAAGTCTGCATCCATGCAGTTCAACTTAGATCAACTTAGTGTTAGCAGCCAACAGACCACTATGCTATTTAAAGGGATAGTTTGGTAAAACATCATGCACTAACCATCTTCCTCTGTTATCCCTAATGCTGTTGATGATGGCATGTTTGTAAACTAGTGGTCAATATCTCTTTTCGTATTAATATTTATTGATATTTTATTTGATAACTTTTACAGTGTAGATTAAAACACTATAACCCAGACGCTAAAAACATTGCTAAGTGTTTTTTTTTCAGATTTCTTTCTTGACGTGATAGTTTTGAAGAACACCAAAAAGCTAATAAATTATAAAAAATGCACAGTACCTGAGATTTCCTTGCATTTTGAAGGTTAATGTTACTTGCTCTACATTTATGACATTTATCAGAAGGTCTCCTCAGAGAGTGCTTTATTGTCCATTCACAGTCCATAGCTAATGCAGTAAATTAGAGTCATGATGAAACAGGAGTGATAGCTCAGTAGGCCTGGGACCACTTATTAACTTTTCCACAAGCTGACACATCGGTGATGAGAAGAACATCCTGACCTAGAGGGCAAAAATCCTTGGAAGTTCTTGGTTTAAATGCATGACTGTGTTAATTAATAGAACTATGAAATTTAGTGTCAAAAACACATAAGCAAATCAGAGGAAAATACTAACTGCTATTGTTACATCCTACCCACCCAAAGAAAGAGAAGCCAATTGTTTTCTTATGGATTTCTGGCCATAGATGCAAGATGGCTAGATCATAATTATGACCTTCTAATGATAGGGCCAACATTACTGCTTATTTGAACTGCTTATTTAAAAATATTATAAAAAATAAACATATGATCAGGGGTTGACAATTTTTTTGCTCTAGTACTGTAATAAACTGGTACGCCCTTTACCATGCGCACACACTTTACCATGCGCGCACACAGAGCATGACAGACAGAACTCAGATCTCGACTGTAACCCAACATCGCACGGGATCTCCAAACGTTTATCCTGGACCACACGGGCAGATCTCTCCTCTCTGGACTGGGGAACGGGTCTCGTATCGGGGTGGGCCGTGAAGTTGAGGGGGCGGAGCGGGCCACACAGATACAGAAGTGCTGATATCAGACCTGCTCTGACTGAATTTTGATTGGTGCAAAGTTCAGTCAGCTAGGCTCTGCGGACCAGCAGGAACCATATTTTAAAACGTCATTATTATTTTTCTTTTTAAGGTTTTTCTTTCCTGAGTGGTGGTACTTAGATATCCAGTATGAAGTCACTCAAATTAGGTACGCATTTGTAATGACAAAACGCTTGACACTAGCACTGGAATACACGGACTTCCGTGCCAAGTTTAAAGTAAGGCGGCGGAGGGACCTCTCTGAACAAGTTTCCACTAGATTTGATTATGTGATTACGTATCGCCCTGGCCTCACGTAAGGCGAAGGCTGATGCCTTATCTAGGCACTTTCCAGTTCCAGAGGAACGAGAAAGGAACAGAGGTACTGAGTCGGAAGTACTGGTGGCCTTCTTTGCGGGCAGATGTGTAGAAGACCGTACGCTCTTGTTCTGTTTGTGCCGTGTCAAAGACCCCACATCAGCTGCCTGCCAGACAATTAATGCCCCTACCAGTGCCACAGAGGCTGTGGTCCCACATAGCTGTGTACTTTGTGACGGACCTCCCAGTATCCAAAGGATACATGGTTGTGCTGGTGGTCAGGCTGAACGGCTGGTGCAGGAGTTTAAGATTAAGATTCTTTATTTGTCACATGCATAATCAAGGGTAGCTCAGTGGTAACACTAGCAGTTGGGATTCTAACCCCAACCCTCTGATTGCAGGGCCTATGGCCTAACCACTAGGTCATCCAGCTGCCAGTTGAGTCGCTTCCTCTGGGCATATTGCCAAGGAAAGTGCTGGGCAGAGTTCCTCGGCTGGGTGGAGTACGCCCAGAATTCATTGTGTCACTACCAGAGAAGTTCTAAGTCAGGAACTTATTGATGACTTCCACAGAAGCAGCCCGGATCGCCCAGCTCCTCACCCTCGGGGGCATCCACCAGGGGGACCGAGGTCAGTGGGGCAACCCGGTTGCAGTGAACGTCCTCGTACGGCTTTGAGGAGGGTCAGGGTTACCCTTCGCCCATCCCTAGAAGCCGGTCCTAGGAGCGGGGTACTGTCACGTCTGGTCCGTCTCAGCCACGGGTGTGTGACATCATGGGTTGTCATGTATGTGGTCATTGGGTGCCTAGGCAGCCCAGGTGAGAGTGAGGAGCTTCATTAGCTCTGTGGCTGGGTTGCTAGGTACCTAACCACATGTCCTGTGTTTGAGTAAAGTGCTTAGATTATTGTCTGTGTCGTGTGATTTGCTGTCTGCGTGATCGTGTATGTTCAAGAGGCCAGCAGATCCACAGAATCATTGCGTGTTCACCCCAGTTCCATACTACAGCTCTGGGTTGGGTTCCAAATCTTTTTTCCGAAAAAAAGTATATTACTCTTGGTTAATGTTTTGTATCCTCATTGTATCTCATTATAGAGTCCTGCTAGTGCATCCTTCCCTACACCCGCCATGACATTAACCTGAAAGTGGTGTAAGATATGCTTCAAAATTAATTTATACTAGCGTGAACCCATATTCACTCGCAGAAAGTGTTACTCAGTGAAAAACATTGTTACATCAGCAGTGTGTCATTCAGCTCTAAAGCGGTTCGGTTATTTTTTCGTCTCATTCGTTGGAACTTTTGCATATAATCACACCCTATCTTGATACCCCCCATGAAACACAGAATTGAAAGAGTGTAAGAAGGCCCCAGCAAGGCCAGTAGATTTGGTCCACGCACACATACCTGTATGACTCGTCACTATTTGTGCTGTCTTATCAGCGAAGCCAGACAGCAGCGTCAGATCTCTTCAGCGGTGCTCCTGAACAACACCTTGCTCAGACATGAAGCTCCTCCATGTGCTCCTTTTCTCACTTCTGCTGTGTGCTTTATGCTTGGGGGCAGAGGAAGAGAAGATCGAGGAACAGTCCAAAGAGGAGAAAGACCAGACTGAGAAAGAACCAGACAAAAATAAGAAGACAGAAGAGATAACAGAGGAGAAAAATGTCTTGGTTCTTCACAGTGAAAACTTTGCAATGGCCCTCAGCGAGAACAAATACCTGCTTGTGGAATTCTGTGAGTATATAAATATGTGAGTAAAGCATACAATTACCCGCTTGTGGAATTCTGAGAGTGTTAAAGTAATGACAGTCTAAATGTTTGGTTTGAGTGGTTGGTCTCAATGGTTAGGCCTTTACTACTTTACAAACTGAAAAATAAAAAAAATGTGTGTAGTATAATGGCTGCTAATTGTGTTTATGGATTGTAAAGCAGTTGTAATCTTTCTTTTTTCAATAGAAAGAAACCTTCCTCACCTAAAAATGTCATATTAGCTTTAAGTTTAATTTTCATTCTGTCTATAAAGTTAACTTGATTGAGCTTTTATATCTCTAATGTAGAGAACATTAGAGATATAAAAGCTCAATCAAGTTAACTTTATAGTTCAGCTTGAGCCCAAGTAAAAGCTGAACACATGGCCAGTTGAGAACACATGTCCAGTGTCATGAAAATGTAAGGCTTGCAAAAATTTGCAGTCATATTTTCTTTAGTCACTCTTTAAAAATAACAGACAAAATTACTTTATACCTTTGACCATGAGAATGTCAGGTTTTGGCACCCTTGCTCAATTTGTTTTTTTTCCAAAAGTGATCAAACAAAATTAAGGCATTTTTTGCACACAGTTGTATCTATGAATTCTATGTGCTATTATACACTATTTTATAGCCTATTGTTCCATATATTTAAAAAGAAAAGTTCAGAAAAAGGCCAAGGAGTGAAGCAGTGCCATACCAGAAGCACATTCAGCAGCTTAGGCGCTAAAGAACACTGTTGCTTTTGGAGATTTTTGAAGCTTCCACAGTAAACACAGTAAACAAAGACCTATATTTTTATGAGCATATACACTCCTTAGGCTACATAGACTAGAGGACCTTTAATGTTCAATCAATAATAAGCCAATAGGTACTGCTGATCATATTGATGCTAACTGGTGACTACTGGCAGTTAGTAACATTAGCATGCATGGCTACTCCTTTAAGTTCCCTCTAGGAAAAGGTTGTGCGCAAACCCCATCAGCACAGATGCAAATTTTCCCATGTCACGAGGTGGGCAGGGGGGGTGGATTAGTTAAGACACGTATTGCTTTGCAGCTGTGGCATACAGTGCTGATTCTAAGTTCAAGATTCAAGATTTTATTTCCCATTTGCGCATAAACCCAACAGTCCACGCACACTGAGTCAAGTTTAGATAAGTTTAGAGAAGAGCAAAAACAAAAAATAAAGCAGAGAATAGAGCATTTTTACATTATATAAACTGTAGATTATATAGAAAATCTAAAAATATCTACACAAAGGAGAGAAGTTTTTTTTATACAAGTACTAGTCGAGGATATTCCACGTTGCACTGCAGATATTGCACAATTACAGTATTGCACATTGCACCCTTTTATCCTTTTTCACAGATCTAGGATATTGCACATTTATTCTGTTTCACAGAAAATTATTTTACCACCTTGTACAAGTGAGGTAGTGTAGTGCTGTTATTTTAAGTGTTCAGTGTTTTTGTTTTGCCATCAGTCTGACTGTGGCAGAGATGTTTACAAGTCATTTTTACCAAGTCCAGGTCAAGTCTCAAGTCTTTGAGTGGCAATGTCAAGTCAAGTCTCAAGTCTTTGAGTGGCAATGTTTACGAATGGCGACTCTAAATGTGGTATTTTTGAGCTGTAAATGTTGAGCGCTAAATGTTTAGAAGATATGCTCATTGGCCACGCCCCACGATTACTATTGGCTGTTACTTAGCAGGGGGCTGGACTGTGTGCTGTGATATTCCCTAACCAACCTTAATGCCTTTATGATCTTTGCCCTAAATCTAAGAGTGTGTCCGAAATCGTGCACTTGCGCACTTTTAGTGCGCGAGTTTAGTGCGTAGTGCGTTCACACTAAAATTCAGTGCACTGAAAGTACCCGGATGGTGCACTGAAAACGGCCAGAAAACGTAGTGCAGAACGATGGACACTACGCGCACTAAACGGACGCCATTTTGACTACGTAGCGGAAAGGGGAGGGATTTGGACACGTTTTCGGAGTTGAATAATGGCGACCAACAGTGAAATGCCTCTGCAAGCCCAAACGGAGGCTACTAAA
>JBBPCY010016323.1:0-37228 GCA_037974405.1 Brachyalestes nurse
TGTGTGTGTGTGTGTGTGTGTGTGTGTGTGTGTGTGTGTGTGTGTGTGTGTGTGTGTGTGTGTGTTCGTGTTCGTGTTCGTGTTCGTGTTCGTGTTCGTTCGGACATATGTCCTAAATCTAAGAGGATTCTTGCAGCTTCAGTGTGGCTAAGCTGCACAAACTGATGACATTGGATGAATATGCATCAGTGACCTTTTCTCATCAAACAGATTGTGAAATTTCACATTGTTTTTGTTAAAGAATTTAGCTAAGGCTTTAATATTTTTGTTACAAATGTCCATTTGTATTCCATTTGAAAATTGTAGCCACCCTTTACGCTGCATGAGTATTTCTTTACAAATGGACCCGTAGAAATGGTCCATAAATGCTACATAACATACATTAAGATTGTTTCTTGCTTCTGCTGTAAAGGTACAATTCAGAATGGTTTTATGACTGTCACAGCTTGTTCGTGTTATTTTTTGCATAGTATTTCAGTGACAGTTGTCATGTTCTGTCCTGTGCTGTAGCCTGTGTCTGCAGAGCTAGCTGCCACACCAGGCAGCAGTGAGCTGTGTTACTTCTGCCACCAGCAGCTTTATTTGCTAGAGAGGGGCAGCGCTGAGGGCAAATTCTTCCACCGCAGCTGCTTCATGTGCCAGCAGTGTGGTACCACGCTGCGTCAGGGAGGATACACGTTCTATCCTGACACAGGTAAGCCCCCCGCCTAGTCTCCAAGGCCATAATGAGAGAGGATTTTACCGCGGTGTAAGACTGTGTTGCTCATACATTGTAGACAAATGCTCTGGAAATATGTTGCTGGCTGTGAACCAGGCTTATGTAGCCTTATGGAGAAAAAAATCTCTACAAACGGAGGCCTTATCATGATGTTAAACCATGTTGTGCATGCAATATTTATGAAAGCTCCAGTAAGGTTGTTCCCAGTGCTGGCCCAGAATTTTGCCTGTGTTATCGTGGTGGTGTGTGCATTTCAGTGTGGTGCATGGCAGGAAACAGGAGGCAGGCATTGGCAAAGGACAGATTTGGGTGGTGAAGGGAGCAGTTATGCAAGATTATTGAGAATACATGCTGAAGAAAAAATAGGATATTTGTAGGCTGTTATTGATGTGAACTGACAGTTTATGGGGAAGAAACTGTATATTTTGATGACTATGCCTTTAGAGATATTTTTAGACTGTATTGTTTCGGCCATGACATACCAAAAGCCCATGTGTTCCAGTGCTCAGACTCTCTACTGTGCTATAACACTGTTTTACCTGTAGTTCTTCATTCCATCCTCTGGAATAACGCAGCACTGGCTAAATTATTCATTATATGATTAAAAATACATGCATATTCCCCCATTATGCCTGCCATCCCCTTGCTAACCACAGTAGAGGAGCATGATTGCATGCCAGTGCACACCTTTTGCTGTGCTAGTATCAGCTGCTTACCGTCTGATACATCAACAGGGAGGTTTTACTGCGAGCAGCATTCTGAGTCTGTGGAGGAGATGAGGAAGGAAGAGGCAGAGTTGGAGCCAGAAGATCAGTCCACAGGGGTGGAGGTATGGACTATAGCAAAGCTAATTATGCTTTTGTCACTGTCCTTTTCAATCCACTATATTAATGTCAAAGTGTTGTTTTCATTTATATGAATGTTTGTTCTGTGTAGCTCTGGTAGAGAATTACTCCACTTCAGTTCAGCAGGAAGATCTGGTTCCTCTTATATTAAGAAATAGCATGATGTTTCACCAGGGCTGTGTGACTGCAACAGTGTCAGAAATGTTGAGTACGGCTGTTCATGCAGCGTTTGGGTTGTATTTTGCTGATTACGATGTAATCCAGCACCCACAGAGAACACTTCAGTGCAAATGTAACTCTGTGTGTGTGTGAGTGCGCGCATGCTTTGGCATAAAGCAGACCTAATGCCTGTGAGATCAAATTTCCATCGTTTTATCAAAAGACTCTTCAGAGCTGCAGCAGGAGTGTGTGTGTGTGTGTGCTGCACATATTTTTCCAAGCATGCTTTTTACAGCACAGTGTCACTGTTGTTTAACAGATGAATCATGTATTTGACCTCATGGTTTCTCACAGATTGCCAGTTGTGAAAGCTATTTAAGGCATATGATCACATTATGATATTAAATTACGCATGTATTTATTCACCATTTATCCAGGATCATATCCAGGCCTCTGATAATGAGCGGAGTGGGGTAGAGAACGGAACAAATGAAAAGAGTGAAAATGAGGATAACAAAAGGAGTGAGTCTCCTCAGTCATTCCACTCTGTGCGGAGAAAAGGCTCGTATAAAATCTCAATAGACCCTCACTGTGATGAAGCCACAGAATCTAACACCTTTGAAGATCAGGAGGACCAGCTGGCAACCAGTGCTGCCAAGGACACTGATAAGCTTGTCTTACCTAGAGAACTGATTTCAGAAAGCCAGCCACAGACAAGGGAAGCCGATCACCACCAGAATGGGGAGGAGTCGTCTTCTGTTGCCATCCCAGTGCCGGCCCCACGCAAATCAACCTCAGCTCCTGTCCCCAAACCTCGCACCATCCACAATGTGCTACAGTCTCCTTCACATAGTGAGGAGAACCAAGACCTCAACACCTCCACATCTATCACTGAGACCGAGGAGGAACCCCAGTCAGAGGACGGCGAACATCAAGGGATGGCCGATTCCAGACCCAAGCAGTCCCTCAAAAAGCTGCAGTTGACACATGAGGAGAAGACCCAGCTGGTGAATCTAAGCTTCAGCCAAGACTCAGACTCAGAAACACCTGCGTCTTCATCGGCTGCTTCTACGTCCTCGTCCTCTAAGCCCCATGACGGAGGTGAGGAGGAGGGCTACTGGAGCGGGGGGGCATCACAGAGCCACATTCGGGAGAAGAAGAATCGACGGTGTTTCAGAAGGAAAGGCGAGTCCCAGAAGCCCATTCAGGTTCAAAAAGGCAGGCTCAGGTCCAAGTTCTCCCCTTGGAACCTGTCCTCACCCCGGCTGCAGCAGCGCTTCAGTGTCCTGAGGCCTGCAGGTAGGACTACTGCCTTTTTTTTCTCTCTCCTAAGCCACCTGTGTCCAGCTCTGGTCTGGGTTACAGCATGGCAAGAAAAGTGGGCATGACTGATAAAAATAACTGTGATGCAGTTTTGTTCAGTATGTAAGGCAAGTGTGTGAACATTTTCGCATGAAGGCTGTAAGGCTTCCATTATTTCTTTGCCACAGTCATGCTAGAAATGTGCCGAAAGACATTTAATAATGGCCCACTGTGTTCGGGAAATTGAATGGAATACTGTGTATCTGTTTCATTAGGTTTTTTTTATGAAGAACTGATCACGTCAGGCCAGATTTATGTAGCAATTCTTGGGATTGTTAAGAGTTATGTTAACGCTATGTTTTGTGTAAGGGAATATTGCATAAAATCACTTCAATGTTTACCTTGCTCTGCATACCAAGGGCTTGGAAATGAATTTAACAACATTAGACTGGGACTCTCCAGGGCTGGAGTCAGAGCCTGAACTCCTGTTCACAACTGATTTTTATACTTTGATTTCATTACCAGCGCAAATTCAAGTAGACTCGGAAGATGAGGTTGATGCTGATCCTGTTGATGATGAGGATGACGAAGAGACTGATGAGGCTCTTCTGACACTGGATTATTCTCTTGAAGGCCAGGTTAGATGCTTGAACAACAGGCGCTGTATACATTTTTCAGTGAGCAGGTGCCTGCTAGACATGTGACCTTGAAGAAAGAATGCACACGCCCACATACATTTCTCATGATCGCGTATTTAAGCTTTTATTCTCCCTAGTTATCTTTGAGTTCTTTGCCTTTACTGTGTGACTGATTCATTTAACTCTTTCCTGCATCCAGTCTGTATCAGTGAAACTGACTGACACAGAGCGGCAGGAGCTGATGAAGATGAGAACTCTGGAGCGAAGAGCTAAAATGAGCGAGCTGCAGCGCTTCCACAAGGCTCAGGTTAGAAATAACCATCTCTGTATATCACAGGGATTATTCTTTTAGATCCATGTAGCTCCTGGCGTACGAATTTGATGTGATCCTCAATAGCTGTAGGCAGTTCTGTAGGCAGTACTATCAAGCTAAGATTCCCTTTTCTCCGCAGCAGTATTTAACCACTGTTGTAAGAATGTGTGGCAAACAGCTTTTAGATCTAAATTAAACGAGTCGCTGTCTGCAGTTCTGCACTGGTTCTGTTTTCACTGATGATGTTCTTGGTGTCTGATGTTTCCTCTCTACAGTCTATCCAGAGGAGGCTGGAAGAGATTGAGGTAACATTTAAGGACCTGGAGGAGAAGGGAGTGACGCTGGAGAGATCACTCAGAGGACAGCCTGGTATGACCCTTTACTACCATTTGTAGTTTAAGCATGGAAACAGCTGGCCACTAGTGGTTAAACGTTAACCATTAGTTAATCACAAGGCCACTTATTTTAATATTCTAGAAAGCTGGCTGATAAACTTAGGTTTTAATTTTGATCAAAATAAATACACTACGCCATCTCTCAAAACCTTTCTGTGGTTTTGATTTTAGCCATACTAGCCTCTACTAGTTGCTGCAAAGCTAGCAATCCCATTTCACTGGGAGGAGCTAGCATTGATGGGACTGTCTACCTATCTGGTGTGTGTGATCTAAAGTATGAAGCCACATTTGATGGTGTTTCATGAACAGTACACTAATTTTTATGTTCCTCCTTTAGAGTCTGATGGATCAGCTACCATGATAGATGACTGGATTGAGCTGGTCCAAGAGAAGAATGCTCTGGTGTCAGAAGAGTCTGATCTCATGGTGGCGTAAGTCTTGCTTACCAACTCATTAAATCCTGTACATTAGAAGCAGTCCATCTGAACAAATGTAGATGTTTAGATTAGGAGTTGGTCATATTTATTTGATCCTTATTTGGATGTCTTTTAATTGACATTAGCCCTTTAAATGGGGAAAAGGTGTCTGTTTGAGATATCGGTTTTGCATGTGGGTGAGGCGTTGGTGGTGGGGGAGTTATTTCTCCAATAATGAAGGCCTTTCACAAAACCATTTCCTCTGTCGTGTTGCTCTGGTAACCTTTATTCTGACTGTCACTGAATATATGTGCTAATGCTTGGTAAGCGGAACATGAAAGTGGGCAGGCTGTATTTAAGCCCTCCTTATAATGTAGTGTATTTAACATATATTTGCCTTCCATAACACTCCCCCACTGCAACCCCCACAATCACCTAGGCTGACTGTCACTGTGATATGACACCACATGTAATGCTAGTACAGAATAATGCTTAATTTTGTTGTTCAACCTCATAGGTCTCGGCAGCTGGAACTGGAGGATAAGCAGAGCATGCTGGAGTTGGAGCTGCGGCGCTATATGGAGATAGAGGGTATTTACAAAGCACTTTTAGTTTGAGCTTAATTCATTCTGGAAATTTACAGTTTTTATGTGTTTTGAATTGCTACATTGAGATAATTTTGGCAAGAAGGCATAGTTGTTAAGTTGCATGGCATGGCACTTTAATGAGATGTATGTGCGTTTAAATTGTGTTTTGGATGCCAGACACGCAGTAAACAATGTGGTCTATGGCCTAGAGTTAAACAGCTTTGTTTATAAAATAATAACATAGAAAGAAGTGCAGGAGAAGTACAGTGGGGTCCAAATTCTGAGAACACTATTGAAAATGCTTCTCTTTTCGTAATATCTAATTAAAGACATACATTTAAATTACAGATTATATTCCCAGCAGAAGAGTTAAAAGTACAGTTTTTGACATTTTATCATGAATGTCTTGGTATTTAATGCATTTATGTCCTGATTTTACTTAAATGACTAACAATAGCTAAGACAAAAGTTTTCGCAAAATCCCCCCCTTCATCGAAGGGATAATGCTCAAAAATAAAAATCTAACTTTTTTGGGTAAAAGTAGTAACAAGACCAGTGTCTTGACTATTTTATATAGCCAATTCTATCTTTAACCTGCGGTTATTTCTGCCCTTAAATCAATTCTCTGTTAATATGTCAGTCCCATTGTTGCACTTACATTACTATGTAAAATTATTAATAAAATCAGACTTTGCACCATGTATTGGTAGTAGTTTCCAGTAAATCCTGCAATACATTCTCTCTTGCCAATCAACTTGAGCCACCTATAAACATCCTTAAAATTCAGATGGTTTACATAAGTATGTAACTGGACAACAGCAGCTAAATATTCACAACATACCCAAAGACACTTGCTGATGCAGTGTTTCTTCACAGTTATTAATAGGGAGTTTGTCCTCTTATTGCTGCAGTAAAAGCCTCTGCTCTGCTGGGAAGGCTTTACGCTAGCATTGCATATATTGCCTTCAGGCACAGGAATGTTAGTGAACTCCGGTATTGATGTTGGACAATTTTCTGGAAACACCAACTCATGCCAAGCATATTAATAGAGCTTTGTCACTCCACTGCTCCACAGTCCAGTGCTAGAAGGCTTTATACCCCTCTATCCAGCACTTGCCACTGTACTTGGACACCTTGGGTTCATGTGCAGCTGCGTTTTCTATGGAGATTATACGGTGTGTAAATGGCATATACGCAGTTAAACACCTGTCTTGGCTGTCTGGATACTTTGTAATATTAGTTTATAAGAGATATGCATCAGTACATATATTTGTCATCAGTCCAAAAGCAGCAAATGTTGCTGTTAGATAAAATATAAGATAAAATAACCCTTTATGAGTCCCACAAGTGGGAAATAAAAAAAGGGCACCTGGACGGCCTAGTGGTTTGGGCGTTGGACCTGCAATCAGAAGGTTGTGGGTTTGAATCCCAACTGCTAGTGTCACTACTGAGGTACCCTTGAGCAAGGTACCGTCCCACACACTGCTCTCCGGGCCCCTCGTTTTTTCCAAGAGCCCCTCGTTGCTTTGGTGTGTTCACATGTGACTATAAAGGTTAATACATTAATACAAATATATTAAGTTAATAAATAAAAATAAATGCAATTTGCATTGTTGTGCCAGAAAGCAGACAGTACAAAAGAGCAGCAAAAACAATAGATTAAAATGCTATACAACGCAGCAGTACAGTATAAAAAATGCACTATACAAATAACACAAAAATATATATACAGAAAATTAAGTTGCTTAATTTTCTGTTGCAATATGTAACAATATATGCATCCTGCACATGTGCTCCACCTTATTGTTGACTTATCTGTTGTGTGTTTAGACTCTGAAAAGACCACAGAGCAGCAGGCAGAGGAGGATCAAATCTTACAGCAGATGCTGGAGGTGGTGGATATGAGGAATTCTCTCGTGGCCTTCTTGGAAGAAAAGAGACTTAAGGAGATCAATGAGGAACAGCTGGGCTCCTCACTGCTGGAGAAAAAACGACACTCGACTGCATCCGCTGCCCAGGTACACTGGGCATGAGAAAATTCCCACATACACACACAAGCAGACTTGACCCGCCGCCTTCTGCCCACACACTGAAACTTTTACATTTTTAACCAAAGACTTCAAAGCCTATGAGATCGGACTCATAACTGTGTGCACTTGGACACACTCAGGTTCGAGTACCAGATTTATGGAGATGTTAGCGTGACATACAGGGAGTTTAAATCATCTGAGACTGAGGATACCCATGAGAGACACCTCAGATTGTTCCAGAAAAATCTGGAATTTGTAATAACACCGCCCCAGCCTTCACTGCCCTGTCACAGCCTAGGGAGAGATCAGTGGAATCTCCCTGTAGTAGCTACGCTCCCACGCACACAGTGTGTACCAGACGCTGTATCTAAGAGATGGGCTTGGGACATTGCTGTTGCTAACTCAATATTTTACTGTAAGTATGAAAAAGAGGGGTTTCGAATGTATATTCTCCTCTAATATCTCATGTCATATTTATCAGGGTTGTCTGCCAAGCACATAGATATTCTGAAAGATAAATGTTCATAGTGTCATTATAAAAAATATATATATAATGTGTTATTTGTTAGAGATGGTATTTCAGTCCTTTTGCTGCTGCTTATTGATACCACGCCATAATCACCAAGTGTCAACGCCAATGCTTAAAAATAAAAAAGTACAAATTCAATATGTTTTCTTTGCCACAGCAAAGTGTTTTAAAACATTGGACTTTCTTGTGCAATGTATATTTCTATTTGTTTGATGATAATGATTATTATTATTATTATTATTATTATTATTATTATTATTACTACTACTATCACTACCACTACTACTACTACTGCTAATTTCCATAGAAAGCGTTTATGTTGTAAAGTGAGGTGGTCTTGAAACTCAGGGTTTGATATGACCTGTACTGGTACGCCATATCAGCATCAACATTATTTCTGAAAGGGCGGTTAAAAGGTTCGGAATTAAGGATGGACTTTGTGTTGTATTCACATTCTACAGGTGAGAGTTAGACATTGTTGAGAGAGATGTAGAATGAATCTTGAACATGCGGTCGTTTCCTTCTTGCCCCACGGTGTCTCTTTTCTGTATCATTTTCTTTTCTTTCTACTGTGACTGTACACAGGATTCTCACAATAAAAAAATGCAGTATATTAAACATTTTCCTTGGGATTTCTCTGCTGGTCTGCTCCTTGATGATAGCGTTTCGCTGCTCATGCTGTGTGCTGCTGAGACCTGAGCAGAGGGTTGAGCTGAATGCTGAGAGAGAAGTTTTGTTGGGGACTATGCAAAAAATTCAGTGTGTCAGGAGTAAAACTACCAATGCCTTCATTAATGTAGGTCTCAGAGAAGACTGGCTTTCACACAGGCTCAGCACTGACAGTAGAGCTGCAGGCTGGAAAAGCAAGGCATTGTAAATGAAATTGCCACCACTGGGTCTTAACATAGGATGGGCAAATATCTGATTGGTGTTTAGTTTTATTAAATGTTTTAATCTGTTTTTCGAAGTCTGATGTAAATTAGCCTTGCACATTTAACGTTGTTCCAGCTCAGTATGAAAAGTTGATTAAGACTGTATTCAGTGATTTCTCTAAAAGGATACGGCTTGTAGCTGTGTGACTGAGATAAGCTGCTTTTGTCTGCAAAGGTCCACAATACCACTAGAGGGTGTGTCCTCGGTGTTAGCATGGCTGGAAAACTAAGTGTTGAGATTTAAGCTGAGATAAGACAGTTTATCAGGACCAGAACAACATAAGAGGATGTTTTTTTTTTTTCCCATGAATCGGTCTTATTCATCTTGCCTGTCCTGAACCAAAGCATGGCAGAATGCAGTGTAATTTGAAAAATCTATATTAATTACAGAGTTCGCATACAGCGAATGGGGTGTACGAATGTAGCACAACACAACTTAATGGTGCACTGCGGAAATTTTCAACTGTTATTACTACTTTCTCTTTGGAAGTGCTGCAAAAGTTGTGACAAAATATTGGGAAGCGGACTTGGTAAATCGGATCCTAGCCGGAAATCAGCTCTCTCCTGCAGTCAAAGCTCTAGTGAGCCCCGGTGAGCCGGACTGACTCACGCTGTAGTCTCGGATACAATGGATGTTATATGACTGACTCACCCATTCGAGATTAGAGCAGGCCTCAGATCTGTGAGCCTCATGCTTTTAATAGGGGCCCAATAGACTGTTGAGACACAGTATTATAACAATGATTCAACATCTCAATATTCCGAGAAAGTGCTTAAAGGTCTGCTCAAGCAAGCGTGATTAAAAGCTTATTATGAGTATCCACTGCCACATATCGCTCACTCATGCAGAATGCTAAGCCAGGCTATAGGGGCTAAGCTGCGAATTTATAGACTTCAATATATTCAATAAAATTTCTATCTAGACAGGTACTGTTATTTAGGGAAAAAAAATTGCAATCAGGGGTTCCCATACTCTGTGATTTCCTCATGTTTGTTAATAAAATGCTATAAAGAGGGTGAAGAGTGTTGTGATTCAGCAGGGGATAGCACATTTTCTGTGCTTTACGCAGATTTGTTTACAAAGGTGCAGAAGTCTTTTCAATGAAATATGCAATGATACAGCCACCACCAGAAATACCTTGTTCCTATTGATTTAGGAACCGTGAGCCAATATCTAATACTGTACAAATCTATTGATGCAGATACACAAACATTTATAGAAACTGGGACGACCTGAATTAGTGTTACAAAGCTTTTGTTTCTGGAGTGCTACAGACGCAGGAAATTGCAGAAGACAATGCAGAAATGCCGACCCTCACCCGTATGTTCTGTTCAGGAAACGTGTAATCAAGTATCAGTTTGAAATATCGGTCTACTCTAAGCATCTTTCTAATGCCGATCGAATTATTTTTTTATGCATAACCTACCAAATCCAGTTCCGTCAGATTGAGACTTAAATGTATTCTAGCTCATCCTATTAAGCTCATGATGACCTTTTCCAGCTTGCAGCAGCAGCAGCACATTAATTAGCCTGCAGGCTTCCTCCCCCCCCACCACTCTCAGAATATTAAAGCGTATGGCAGGTATGTGTATGTGTGTAAAAATGTGTGTTTTCTTGCAATATCTGCAAACCACTAATCACATGCTGTAATAGTGTATGAACAAAACAAAGCGGCACCATCTGGGAGCTCTGCAAATGGGAACCGTAAAAAAGGGCACAGTGGATGCTCAGGATTATTGGCTTATCAATAATCTTTTTTTAATGTATTTATTTATTTATTTTGAGAATTGGTATCTTGTGGAATTGTTGAGATTCTGTTATCAGGAACTGAATCTTTTGTTGTTTTTATGGCACATTGCCTGGTTAAAAATTTCACATCTTGCATAAAAGATGGCTTATCTTGATTGATTCCAGGGTTATGGTCAAGCTGACTAATCCCCCGCCAAGGGTAATCACATTCGTACTGTATTAATATGATATTGATGGACATTGGCTTTGGAGATTAACGTGCGGGCATCCAGGGACATGTGGAGTCGACCATTTGTATCTGTCCTACATAAATGAGAGTTTGTATCACTTTGCATCAGCTAGACACAAAACATACTGGTTTTTTACTAAATTTAGCAGTTCCAGCTCTGCATGCTGAACATTTTTCATCAAGCCCTGCAATGCTGAGAGTCCTGAGTGTCTCTAGACTGAATCTCTGCAAGGTAAGCTAAGACTTTGTGGTTAATCTGACGAGCATTCTCCATCAAGGACGTTTTTTCCTGACTTTCCTCACTGACCTTCATGCTCCATCAATACTGCCTTGAGGCATATTTTTCAACACATTCTGAAGAAATGCCTCAAAACATGAGATGAAGGCACTGAAGACCATGTTATAAAACAAATTAACAGTACAGAACAGCAAAAAAATCTACATTGCATAATATTACTCCTTGCCACTTATCCAAGACAGGTTTGATGTCTTATTTGAAGGAAACACTTTAGTTTTGTACTCAAGCTGTTAGAGCTAACAAGTAATGGAGTAAAAATTTCATCTTTAGGGCAGCTGCTATGTTTTTTTTTTGCCATCTGACAGCCTTTGTACATTTTTCTTTTGTGCATTTTTCCTATTTGTATGTAGTGCACTGTCAGAAACTATATAAGAAAGTCTAGTGTTGAGATGTAGGCATGTATTTTGCACAATATTCATTGGAAGGGAATAAACACCCATTAACTACTGTATATAGGCTTATAGGAAATACAGTTTATCAGTATTTTGTAGGTCCTCCTGTAGCCCTTAGAATCATTTCATCATGCTTTGTCATACTGTTAAAAGTGTCTTGAACAACCTTTAAAAAGCTGCATCCATAGTAGTTTTTCTTCTCCACAGTTTCTCAACAATTCCTTGGATTTTAAATCTGACAATTGTCCTGCTGTCAGTACCTGAATTTCCTTCTTCTCTCATTAATGGCATCCACTGATGTTTAGCAGCTAGTTTTGGTGAGTTTCAATGGATCTATGGACCTGAGCGCCATGTGCACCTGAGCAACTCTTTTAAAAGCAAACTTCAATACAGTCGCTATTTTTAGCCATGTGACACTCTTTTGTGCTTTTTTCATAATTGTATGTCATGCATGGTAAGAAAATACATGAGCAAGGCTAGTATCAATGGGGTTTAGGCACGATTTAAACATGCAATTTGCACAATGCTTATTTGTGTGGAATAAACTTCCACTGTCATTACCTTGTGTCAGGGCCAGTTTAACATCAGGACCACTAGAAACAACAAGAGCCATCTGCAACTGGTGGAAAATTGGTTTCAACCTCCTGGAACCTGAATGAAACTACCTGGGAAAAATGTTTTTATGAGTACAGCTTAAGGCTGAGTACAGTTTGAGACAATTTACATTTAGGAGAAGAGACTGCTCTCAAGAATCTACACGTACATGCCAGCTAAACATGAGAATTACAAGTAAAACTCCTCAGATGCTTCATATACTAAACTGCCAAATGGCTTAAGCACTCTTTGCCTTTGGAACACAGCCAGACCTATTGGCACCCCTCAAGAAGTAATAAAAAAAACAAAAAATCTGTATTGATTCAAACATTCTTCAAAAATAAATTGTCAGTTCAGCTTCTCAAACAGTTTTGCCATGGACAAACATAGTTAAAACCAAAAGGGTTCATTCAAATTAGACGGATGTTGTAGGCCTGCACAGACATGCATGCAACATTTGAAAATTCAGGAAGAGGATGCATGAGCATACTGTACCCACTTACAGTGAAGAGGACTGTAAAAGATGCAAAAGGAACCCAAAGGTCAGATGGTTCAGAAGTGCACTATTTAGTTGAATGTTGGGATATTCACATTGAAAAATCCACAGTCAGACGCCCCCTCCATTACAAGAAGCTTTTTGGAAGAGTTCCAAGAAAGAATGTTTTAATAATGGCAAGCTGCAAAATTATCACTGGAATTACAAATGAAATCAGATGGACAAAAATTGAACTTTTTGGTTAAACACAACATCTAGTTTGGGCAAAAAAGAGATTGCATACAAAGAAAATGGGTTGGAGCTGTTGTGCTGCTAGTTGTGCTGCTAGTGGTCCAGGAGATCTTAAGAAAATCAATGGCATAATGAATATCAGGAGATGATAATGAGCACAATAATGAACTCAAACACACATCAAAATCCACACAGAACGTGTTGTGGGTTCACAAAATCAAAGCTTTGTAATGGCTCTCTCACATTTGAACCCAAATGAAGGCCTATGGTGAGTATCAAGGTAAACAGTCCACAAGCAAGGACCCAAAAATAGAACATTTCCAGTTTCTTTATAAGTATGAAATGTCCACTTGTCATACAAATGAAATTATTTCTCTGTATTTAACCCATTCACCAAGTGAAGCGGTGGGCAACCAGGAACACAGCGCCTGGAGAGCAGTGTGTGGGGATGATACCTTGCTTAAGGGTACCTCAGTGGTGCCCCTGGCTGTCCTGGGATTCAAACTTGTGACCTTCTGATCACAGGGGCAACTCCCAAAAACTAGGATAACTCCTTCTGCATGAAGACCTTCAATGAGTTTCTTCTTACCTTGTTAAGCTTTTCAGAAAGAGGTTAAGTATTGATATTTTCACCAAAGGAGGTTAATATTGGGGTTGCAATGTTTTTGAAGCCTATTGTTTCTACCAAAAAACTGTACAAATGTACATTATGTGGCTTGACTATATAAATAAAGTTCAAATATCCAAAATATCATTGATTGGTTGTGTGGTTTATTAAATTATAGCGCTGTCGCCTCACAGCGAGAAGGTCCTGGGTTCAACTCCCGGGTTGGGCACAGAGTCTTTCTGTGTGGAGTTTGCATGTTCTCTGAATAACTGAAAGGATAAAATAAGTAGCAAATGGTCAAATAACCAGCAGTAGTATTTAAATCACTTTTCTGCAGCATGTCAATAACAGATGAACTGCAATTAATATGAGAGCTCATGATCAAAATCAGCTTTTTTTAATCTGATCAGATGTGCTGCAGTGACACGCTCATGGACCCTGGATATGTGTAAGTACGTGTCCCCCAACCTGTTGTCATAAAACCCAAATTATAACTTTGTTGGTGATCTGATTGACTAGAATTCATTATTGTTTTTTTTGGTCAGGTTGTGCTAAGTTTTATGTAAAATGCAAATCAGGGCAGAAATAAAATCTCATGCCTATCATATCCTTTGGTTCTGCCCTTCCTAGCTAGGCTACCTTAGCGAGGTACGCCAGAGTCTTAACTTGCACTCCTTACAGATATAAATAATTCTCTGTAAATTTAAACAGAACTAACTAACAGGGGAACTGCTGCACATTTGTCTAGCCCGACTGATTACCATTGGACCCCAGGTCACCACCTTCCCAGGCCTGCAATCGCTGGGGCTCCGTGCCTCGACTTGTTCGGCTTCTCACAGCTCCTCCCCCAGCCTAGGACAACTGCTGTTTAAAGCTGTGGTGGAGACTGTTGTTCCTGTTCCTGTTGTTTATGGACTACAGACTCTCAGCTACTCTTGCAACAAAATTTACTCCTAAGGACTGAGATGAAACATATTTATATTCAACATTCACAGAACAGTATTTCATATAGATACATTCCCTTTGTAAGTATCCTTTGTCTATATGGTTTAATTTCCATGCAGTCATCGTCATTGGGAACCCCGGTTACTGCGGGCCCAATATTTCATCACTGAACGCAGCTTATTAACAGCGACGTCCTGGTAGACTGCACGAGCTGTGGGTGTATTATAGTCATTTAGAGCTATTAGACTTGGCAGTGACTAATCCACTGGCAGAGAGGACACACATAACAGAGATGAGTGAAGTTCTGCCAAAGAGAGGGAGGAATCCAGCCAGCAAGATCGTTCAAGAGGGAAACTGATTTATGTAAAACTCAACAGAGATGGAGATGGCTACAAGTCAATGAGCTATTGCTTAAAGATGTGAGTCATGAATGGTTTCAGCAGTAATCCATGGCTCTTTTCTCTTCTGCTAGGGACCAGAGCCTAATGTGTTGCGCTGGCTCAGTTCAATAGCCAAAGTCAACTGTTTTGATACTCCCAGTGATGTACAGGTGCCATAAGAGTCATCATGTACAAGGAACAAAAAAATGTAACCCCTTACCTTGTCTGAGGGTTACTCAACATCATTCAGTCAGGTCAATTTTCCCTGCCCTAGTTGCCCTGGTATGTGGCACAGACTGTGTCCACAAAGTTGGAAGCATAGCGTTGTCCAAAATATCTTGGTCTGCATTCAGATTGTCCTTCACTGGAAGTAAATTAACATATTTAAAGGCCGTTTTAGTTACAATAAGCACAATCAGAAATTAATTCAGTGACAAACCCTTTTTATTCATGACCCGTAAATATTCTGAGGTATAGTCTGAAATATGTTTTGCAAGTGCTGAGTACCACTGTGATTGTGTGAAAATAAATCAAATACTGATGTGCTTTTTCTGCTGGCTCATCTCCTTCCACTGTAAGATTGTATCATTCCACAATTCCAGAAGGTCAACAAGTTAATCAGTCCAGAACACAGCGAGAGTTTGGACAGTCAGTGAGAAGCATCTTGTTCTAACTCATCCCTTTCTAAATCTTTCCAGCACAGCCACATGTGATTGATGCGCCTGCCCCTCCTCTGCCGCTGCGAAGATGTGTAATCTCCAACCTTGCTCTACGTCTCCCGACAAGCTAATCTGTCCAGGCCACTGCATGCTTTTGGCCGGAGGGTAATTGAAGAACATCTTGTGCCACACTTTTTTTTTTTTTTTTTTTTTTTAATACAAAAATATTTTTCAAATAAATTAATCAATTAACATTTTATTTTGTTTTGAACCAGTTCTCCCAGCAGAATTCCAGATTCACCTTTTAGAATTCAACATATTTCCAATCTCTCATTTCTCTTTATAGAATTCCACACATGTCCAGTCTCTCATTGGAGTTTTCAATGAGTTTTCAATATCTTAATATGTAAGTAAGGGTATGTATGTATGTATGTATGTAAGTGTGTGTGTTTATGTGAGTGTGTATGCGCGTGTATATACGCATGCATACAATTACATTATTGAATAGAACCTAAACATTAAAGTTATACTCTTAAATGGTTTAAGAAACAATTAGTGACTTTAAACTGTGTATTTCTATTCATTTCTATTGGTATTCCCAATCAACAGATGCGCTCACAAACATTAGATGTTTTAGATGCCCAGTGGCTGAGAAACTGTAGAGACTCTACCTCTAATATGGCACATGAGAAACGCTGTCTTTGCTTAATGGACACTCGTGACAGAGAGAGGTATTAGCACACATATGTAAATGCAGTCAGTCACGAGTGTCCTAGAAGTGCTGGTGTGGACCTGTCTGACCTTTATCTCTTGTAAGCCTCGCAGCGTAGAGCAGGTACGCACGTGCACACATGAAGATTAGTGGGACCTCAGTGGAAACACTTTCACAGTGCTTCTGACTCTCTAATGACTGGTTGTGTGTAACAAACTCCATGGCTCCTGGAATATTTGGAAATTTGTTGCCTCCCAACGAAGGTACCTCTGATTTACTTGGCCAGGAAACACTTCCTTTGTATTTTTCATAAAAGAATTGTAAGCTAGAATACTTTTTTTTTTCTTATTTTGGTGAAGCCTCTGTGGAAAGTGGTGGTGACATGGGTCACAAAGAGACAGACTGTGGCTGGAAAAAGACAACCGATAATATTCGAGACTCCTTCGACTTCATAGATGTGTTGGGATCGTGAGTATATATATTTCTTTATTTTACTTTTTGAATAGTCATTGACCTGGAAAGATTTTTGATAGAGTTAACAAGATAAGTGATCAGTACAGATACTACAATGTAAAAGGTGTAGTTTCATTCAAAGTATTTATTTAAGTTCAATCAAACAGGTTAAATTGCTTTGAGACAAAAACCATTTTTACAGTATATATTATTATAATACAGCTATGTATAATATATTTGGCAAATGAGCAATGGGCTGTGTAGACAGTAAAGCAAAAGGCTCAAGTCATGAATTTCACATGAGCAAACTGATCAATATACAGTAATACCCAAAATATCACAGCTGTTTGAATCTTCTGAGATTACTCTTTGAACATGGGATATTTAGTTGTCAGTGATTCATCAACAATATCTAGTACAATTGGACCACTTATTGGTTAAAATAACTGAAATTAAGTGTGTGAAACAGGGATGAACTTAACTGAGAATTGCCAAACATAGTTTATGTACATTTCCCCCACTACTGATCTCAGTGTATGAACATAGAAACTGATAAAACTCCCACTGAGAAGTCAACAAAACTGCTTAAATACAGATATTTTACAGCAATAGCCCAATTTTCTGCCTTTTCCATTTACAGTAATTATGTAATCAAAGGAGAGTTTGGGAAAAAAAAGTCTGAATCTGAAATTGCATCTGACTAATTTTTGAAGCAATTAGCTGCTGATATAGATATCATTCTGATATCATTGTGCATCCCTAATTTGAAATGAACTCACTTTTGCACACCACTGCTGTCATTGTGATGGAGTTGCCTGGAGATCCAGGGTGCTAGTCCAAATATCTAAAAACCTACACAAATATTGTCTTCAGATGTTCACGTTGAGTCCTGTGAACTTAGTCAAATGTGAACTTAATGTCCTTCTACAGTTAATTAAGTCACCCATAATGCAATCACAATGCATAAATGTATCTGTGTGTGTGTGTGTGTTAATAGATATATGTGTGTACACATACATGCATTGTGATTACATTATATATATATACACACACACACACACACACACACACACACACACACACACACACACACACACACGATACACACACACACACACACACACACACACACACACACACACACACATACATACATACATACTTAGGTATGTCTATGTATAGTGTATATAGTGTGGGTCAGTATGCCAGTACGGACTTAGACCAGTACGGACTTAGAGATTAGCCTACTTCGGACCCCGCATAGTAAACAAAATTCTACCTATCATTGCTGATCACAGCTGGCCTATATTTGACCTCTAAAGCAGACAGGAACCCAATGACACACATGACGGGATTTTAATGTCGCCTGTCTCGTACTGAAAGCCCGTATAGGCTAGACTAGGCTAGCTACTTACTTGTCTCGCAGCGGTCTGGCTTAGCATGGATTGTCCTCCTATACGTGAACCAGCAGCACAGTCCAGAATCTTGTCCTGTTTGGAAATGCTGAACATCTATTGTTAATGTACATGGGTTCCAAACGTTTTTCGAACCCTTTTTTATACTCTGTTATTTTCTGAACCAATTGAACAAATTTCAGAAAAATGGATATTGTGATGCATCCCTGAATTGTAAAAATATTATCATATGTCATTTTGTCAAGAACAAAAGTTTACAAACTCCTAGTGAAATTACGTGTTTTAGGTTAAATTGCTCTTTATTTCCTGAATTTAACATACTGAGGAATAAATAAAATGTAAAAAGTGGCATTTGAAAAAGTTATTGCACATTGAATTTTTTTTTTTTTTCTCAAAATGATAAACTAAGTGAATAAATGGAGACTGTGCACTAATTTTGGATTACAAAATTACTCATTTCCATGTGTTCTCTGTAAAGGACGTATTTTATAGAAAAACAACAAAAACATGCCAGTTGACCAGGGATGTGCAGACCTTTGCTCTCAACTGTATTAGCCTCACCCTTGTTTCTACAGAGGATGGATCTTCCAGTATAATGCAAAATAGTTTCCTAAGAACAAAAGTAGAATGAGTCTCAGTTACCCATCTGGACATCAGACCACAGTAGTTTTCAACGCTGCTTTTTTCAAGATTGATAACTTTTTAGGGAACATTGCTAATAGTTTAATCACCATCAAGTAACCATGAATTCTTTTTGAAAGTGACCGAAAACCAGATGTATCTCCTTTCTGAATGGCAAGAGCCTTGGTGTTAGACAGGGTTTAGACTATGACACATGCCTGGGCAGTCAGTCTGAGAGTATTAATCAGTCTGGCAGACGCAACTATGCATCACCGTATTGAGACTGGCGCGTGTGCTGAGAGATGTGTCATAAGATAAAGGGAACCACTGTTCCTACCTGTTAACCTTTTTATTGTTCAAAACGCAAGCTGTGGGACAACTGTCCTATGACAGAGCATTGTCCATCTGAGACTGATACGAATGAAGGGTTTCTGTTACTGATTGAATGGCTTCTATTATTGTGTTTGAATGAGATGTTCAGAGAATGTCATCCTTTGTACTACTAAGGCATTTGTCTGAGTGATATTGGTCAAACTGAAATGTGTATTGTCTGATCTGGGATTTCCAGTTCCAACCAAATCTCTCTCTCTCTCTCTCTCATTAGGGGGGCATATTCTAAGGTCTACCTGGTGAAGGAAAAAAAAACGGGAAAACAGTTTGCCATGAAATGTGTGGTAAAGAAGACTAGAAATACCAGCCTGGAGAATGAAATTGCTGTTCTTAGGAGGTGAAAGTTCTGCTAGATATGTATTATTAGAGATCATTATGTTTATTATCATAAGAGATTTGGCGAGACTTCAGATGGGCATTTCAAGTAACATACTATAGTCCCATATAGTTGTTTTCATAAATGATTGAAAACTCAAATATCCCTACATGATACCAGTTTTTGTTCAATACTGTTACTTAAAGCTCTTGGCTGATACCGATTCAATACTTTTAAAATTAGCTCTTTTTAACTGAAACCTTTAATGTAAGATGAACATCTAAAAGTAGGCTATCATGCTCAGACCATCCATCGATGGATCCATTATCTGAGCCACTTATCCTAACCTGGGTCGTGTTGGTGCTGGAGCCCATCCCAGCACTTGTAGGGTGAAAAGCAGAGAAACAACTGTGAGACTGTGTTCAGACTTAAATATGTCAATTTTCTGCGAATTTCAGTTCTAGTGACTTTGCATTAAAATGTGCAAACGTGTTTTCTGTAGATGATATGTGCTTATTTTCACTTTAAAAAAATCAACAAATCGTTTGACCAGGGAGCCAACAGATCTGTCATAGAACTGAGCATTGCACTAGGGCAGCTGGTGGCCTAGTGGTTAGGGCATTGCCCCTGTGATCAGATGGTTGTGGGTTTGAATCCCAGGACTGCTAGTGGCACCATTGAGGTACCCTTGAGCAAGGTCCCGTCCCCACACACTGCTCCCTGGGCGCTGTGTTCCTGGCTGCCCGTTGCTTCACTTGATGAATGGGTTAAATTTAGAGAAAGCATTTTGTGCTGTTCACACTGTTTGCTGTAGTGTGTTCACATGTGACAGAATGTTTACTTTACTAATCTGTTTTGTCTTTTTAGGATCAAGCATGAGAATATTGTGGCTTTGGAAGATTTCTATGAAACTCAGACTGATTACTACCTTGTCATGCAACTGTAGGTACCTTGTGCTGGACTATGGAAAAAAAATATTTTCAAAGTTTGAACATCAAGTTATAGTCCTTCATTTTTATGGCTTTCTACTTTGTTCTTACCATGTATAGAGTCTCAGGTGGTGAGTTGCTCGACCGGCTCCTGGACCGGGGCATGTACTCAGAGAAGGATGCCAGCCTGGTGATCAGACAGGTGCTGGAGGGAGTAGATTATCTGCACAAGAATGGCATAGTTCACCGAGATCTGAAGGTATGGAGCAAGTGAAGGCCAACAGACAAGAGAACACAAACATAGATCAAAGCCTAAATGTTTTTTTCCCTCTCTCACTCTCTACAGCCAGAGAATTTGCTGTATTACAGCCAAGACGACAATTCCAAGATAATGATCAGCGACTTTGGGCTTTCCAAGATAGAGGACAATGGCACCATGTCTACAACCTGTGGAACTCCAGGCTACGTGGGTAAGGAGGTCCGGGTGGGGAAATGGACTTTGGAGGAGATCGGGTTTATGACTTTTGATGACTTAATTGCACTCCAGCAGTATTTTGGAGTTCGATGGCATACATCTTGACTTTGACCATTTCAGTGAAATAACGTTTTCTCTTCGCCTGCAGCTCCAGAGGTGCTGGCTCAAAAGCCCTACAGTAAAGCAGTGGACTGCTGGTCTATTGGAGTCATCACTTACATCCTGTGAGGACTCGCACTACTGCTGACTTAAGCCACCCTGTTCATCTGTTTAGGGTCACATGACCTGTTTCTTGGAAGGGCCATATGAGTATCATCTCCACACGTGTGTTTACTGCATTGGGTTTTATCACGCCGTCTGATCTGTGCCACGCACGCCTTTTCCACAGCATTATCGGATTAGATTGGGGAAACATATTACCCCATATTAGCAGTTAATATTAGCAAAACATGAACATTCACCTTCCACGTATGTCACTGTGAAGCTGTGTTTCATGTAAAAAAAACGCTTAATAACTCATAAGTAGAGGCTCAAATTTCCACTAGTGCTTCTTCAGCAGGTCCTGAAAATAAAAATCCTGGAGGGGATTTTAACTTTTTGGACCTTAATTGTCCACCTCAGCAATGAGGTTAAAACATTAATGTTAAACAACATAGAGAAGAGAAAAATACACATAAAATCCTTCTTAATGCTGTAGTTAAGCATAAGCATGCCTGTGGACTGAATCTCAAATATCACCCTACTCCAATTATAGAGCACTACACAGGTCACAAAACTATGGCTCCTACACTCCTCGTGCTATGTGTACACTAGTCATGTCTAGAAACTGTTATTTAAAGACTTACATGGTTCACTACATAGGGAGTATTAATCCTTTTGAGATTACTCTTTTACACAACCTCATTTATTCCACTGGTTTAGCACAGTTGTACAGGCTAGAGCAAAACAAAACATCTCAGGTAGAGATTATTATACCTTAAACGTATGGGTTTGCTGGTGAACAAGTAGGGCAGCAGGCACACTAGGCATTAAGGACACAAAAAGACAGTTTAATTGCTGCTAAAATACTGCAGTAATGTTCACAGCCAGGCTGTACGTAAAGTTGATTCGATCAGCCAGTAGAATTTAGTTTTCCTGACTTTTTTAATGTTCGTGTCAGAATTAGTGATAACACGGATGTAACTGAATTCAGTCATGCATGTTAGCTTTTTAAGAACACAGTAAAACCTTTAAAGCTGCACGGTCTTACAAGTGGGGTCATAGTATATCAGACATAGAGCCTAACGGCCACCAACTCACATCCAACAAGAACCATACGTCAACACAAACGGGTCTGATAGGATTTCCAACGTGAGTCACTTTAATCACTGGATAGCCTGCTTTATCCCTGTTGTAATGCGACAGTCTGGTCTGTGAAGAGCTCCCCCTAGTGGCTGAATACACACTCATACTACACACACACTATGCCCCCACCTCCACCAAATCTTGTATTATTATGATACTGAGCTGTTTGTAGCTATAGCTTAGCACTATTTTACATTAGCAGGTGAAATTCTCATTTAGAAGATTTTTGTCTTGTTTTAAAGAATGTAACTTCCTCTATTATTCCCCATTTCTTCAAACATTTCAGATACACTGCAAAAATATACAGTAAATAAATTGTAAATGAGATGTAAATACTTATATTAGGTAAACAATCGTGCCAACTGGGGAACTCAGCAATTTTTTTTTACCCCAAATCTAGCCTTAAACAAACGTAAACTTGTCTTCAAGCTAAATTCTAAATCCGATACTGAACCTAATCCTAATTATGCTGTTGATAATCAATTTGTTTCATTTGTTTCTTTCATAAACACCACACTCAAAAGTGAGTGAGGTTGTTTAACCGACAAACTGAAACAATGTTCACACTAAACACATACACTGAGTTGACTTAAAGTATTGATAGATTAAATAAGAGTGAATTAAATCCTTTTATGTTTATCCATTTATTATTATTTATTTATCAATTCTGTATTGTCATTATGGCTGAGCCGAATAGTAGTCTGAGGTTCAACGTAAGTAGGACATGTGGCATTCTGAGAATTTTCTTAATTTTATTTGGGGGAAAAATGTGTATCTCCATTTTAAAACATTTTTCTCAGTTTCATTTTTTCACACCACTTCAGCACATCAGCTGCACCTTACATTGTGAGAAACTTTAATAATGCTCTAAATTTACAAATGCTTTATGTTAATTAACATTAAAGGTAAAGAATGTTTTGCCTTCTCCTGTAAAGTTACCATTTTGGAGATGCTTGTTTTCTGTTGACAGTGACAGAATTTTGCTCAAGCCTTTGTTCTTAACCTTAACCATACTCTCCGCAAAAAAACCCCATCAAAAATCCAATTGAAACGCATTTTGTGGAGAAAGGGCCCTGTCAAAATGTGCCCACCATGTCAGAACTTCTTATGCTTTACTGTACATACCCACATGTTCCCACTGAGTGTCTAGGGAGGGCTGTGAAGCATGCATTCTGTCTGGAAGTGTGGAGAAATGCTAAATGTGGTGTGTGATTTGTCGCTGCAGTCTTTGTGGATATCCCCCTTTCTTTGAGGAGAGTGACAGTCTTCTTTTCTCTAAAATCATGAAAGCTGAGTATGAGTTTGACTCTCCCTTCTGGGATGACATCTCTGATTCAGGTAAGAGTCCTCAGCCTTGTGTGTGCAACCTTACATGTAACCCCTCAGGCTGTGGATCTGTTTCAGTTCTGTGTAATCTGTGTCATTCAAAGTTACATTTGCTGAGTGACAGATGTGTTTGTTATATTTTATAGCAAAAGATTTTGTCCGTAACATGATGCAGAAGGACCCTGAGCTCCGTTACTCAACAGAGCAAGCTCTAAAACACCCCTGGTAAGTGTGCTGTCGATTTTGGCCTCAAATTAAAATGCATTAAAATAGGCTACTACGACAAGTATAAGGACCATGTGGAACCAGAAAGGTCTATGGAGCAATAAAAACACACCCCTAAAGAATCTCTCAGTGCGTGGCTTGTAACAAACAAACAAACAATAACAAAGAAACAAAAAAGTAGGATGCACTTATATAATATGGTCAGAGGGGGGATATACAGTACTTAAGTAGGTGTATTTCATTCCTATACTTAATTTATTTTTATTTTTTGCTAAATTTGTGCTTAGCTGGATAAATAAACCAATATTTTACTTAATCCAAGAAAGAAAACATACTTTTACCACTTGCATTTTCTTTTAAACCTTACAAATACCAAGGTTTTCAGTGCCTCTACGGTTGAGTGTTTTCTCTTTTTGTCAAGTTGCCACACATTTTATATCATTTTATTAAAACTTGCTATCAAATTCAAATTAAGTGTAAAGTAATTTTTTGAATTTTGTCAACATTTAAAGGGCCCATATCCTACTATTTGCTGTATTATATAATTTTATGTACCATGTTTGTCTTAATACATTTTTCAATGATCTCTGTTCTGATTGGCTACCCTGTCAAACAGTCCAGGCTAAACCGCTCCTTATAATATAGTGGGCGAAGCTAAACTACTGTCGATATGCAGATATATGTAAATGTGTTGGGTTTTATGACATCACAATAGCAGTAAATTCAAAACAGCTTAGTTTGCGTATAGCAGAGACAGTTTTGTTTTCTGTACTATGGGCCCTTTAAGAATATTTATATTGGACATGTTAAGTAGTTGTCAGGGTCCAGTGAGTCAGTTAAGGAGTAATTAAGGCGTTTCTAATTGAGATGTTTCTAATTAAGTGGATGGTGAGATTATAAAATATTAATTATTTGTTCCAAAATAATGTTTTAGGAAGCTGGTTCCACTTTCCTATTCAATCCATCTACACCCTTTAAAACAAATGTGCCAGGTTCTCCGTCTTAGAACACTTTTCACTTAAATTATTTGCTGATAAGAACTGTACTAAATTCAAAAAGAGAACGAAACACACATTTTCACCGGTGGTCTCTATATATTTACGTACATATATAAAATGATCCAGCAGGCCTCAAAAGCCTTATAGAACACTAGCGAAAAACATTCTGCGCTGAATTATTTTCTTATTTAAAAAGTTTTCCATCACAAGAGACATTATCAGATAATTGATGGATCATTTGTCAAACACTTCGAGAGAAAAGTAGAATATTTGAAATGTTTACATTCTGCAGAAACCTCTCACCTGAGAGTTGTCGGCTTACACACTTTTGGTGAAAAATAATAATATTTTAAAGGCCAGTGTCACAAATGTGACTTTACTTATCATCACTTTGCTTTGTTTAATTTTATTCAAAATTCAAAATTTCAGACTTTTGGCCTCCCACTGTACATTTTATTTCCATTTATATATGTAAATAGGCCTATATGATAAATTGTTGTCTCCTGTTATGATATCCAGCAGGTATAAGAGCCTTTGTTTCACACTGCCTGCTACTGTATGTATAAAGAGATTAAAAGCTAAAGTTTCTCTCTTTCCCTGCTTTTCCTCTTCAGGATCATGGGGAAGACTGCCCGCAGCCTGAAAATCATCCGCTCTATCAGCGTCCACATCCAGAAGAACTCGCATGCAAACACTCCCCCACACACCATGCAGTCAGGCTTTTGGAAAGATGCTCTCTCTTCGTTAAACCAGAGACGCCTCACGCTAGCTGCAGTCGTGCCCTGCTGATTCAAAAGTAGCAAAGCATTCAGAAGAGCTTTACAGTGTGTATCTACCCAGAGGAAAAACCGCCCTGAGTGGGATCTCATCTTAATCTCATTACCACCCCTATATGTAGTTTAACCCAGTTTGAAATCAGTGCAAGACTTTCTCCCATATCTGACATGTGGCTCCTTGGATCAGAATCTTTCTTCGATTCCCAGATATCTTTCAGCAGTCTATCTTTTACTATTACTTTTAAACCCTCTTTTCATCTGAAGAAGGTTTAGGAGAAAAAACCTCCAAAGATCTTTCATTCATCTCATATGGCTCACATAGGCCACAAACCCAAAATAATGCATGAAACATCTAAAAGGTGCAGGACTTTGCATTTGAATGCCTTTATTGTCATGGAGACAGCGCTTACAACAAAATTGGGAGCGGTGCTCCCCCATATGGTGCAAACTGTAAAATGCAATCACACAACATAAGACACACACAAACACACACACACATACACACACAAGAAGACAGAGTATAAGTAATAATTTAGCAGCATGATGAAAATCTAAAATGATTTCAAAATGCTATAAAGTACACAGTAGTGTTAGTATTAAAAGTGGTTCTACAACTCTACTCCATATGTGAATTTAAGGTTATTATAGCTTTGGGGAAGAAACTGTCTCTCAGTCTGGATGTGCGGTTTTTAGCAGTCCTGTAGCGCCTGCCTTACGGTAGCAGCTGAAATTGAACATGGCCATTGTGTTCCTTGCTCTGTCGAAGTAGCGGGACGTGGTATCATCCAGTGTGAGCAAGTGAGCAATCGATGATCTTTTCAGCGATTCGGATGACACCGTACATTCAGAAAAATGCCAGTCTTTTGAGACTGATGTGGTTAAGGGAGCCATTTGAGATTCATCCATGAAGGGATTGTAAAGTAATACTTCAGTCAACTCCTGTAAGGCATTTTTCAGTTGAACACAAGGGGGAGTGCGTTTTGCAGTTTTGCAAAGTGAAAAAAAAACCCAAAGCAAAGCAAAACACGTTTTGACCTTTTTTTAAACCACCAAACAAGCCGTAACAGCTCTTCTGGACAGCAGAGTATTAAAAGTGTAGTAAAAAAATATATATTATTTTTATATATATTTATTAAAATATATATATTTATTATTATTGTTGTTGTAGTAGTTATTATTTTTGTTGTTGTTGTCATTATTATTGTTAATTATTACCCCATTGCTTTTATATAAAATGTGTATGTATGTACTATTTTTTAAAAAATGTGTTATAAGTAGAAAGTTTTTGTATGTTGCTTTTAACATACTATTTACATACTTTATTTTTTACGTACTGTTTTTATCTTGGTTATATTTAACGGACAGCGTTTTCTCACTGATCTACCTTTACTTGACTTCACTTAATCAGATTTTTTATATTGCTCAATTTTTTTTTTCATTTTAAAAGATAACAGTATGTCATACAGTGTCAGAAACCACATAAGCAAGTCAAGAGTACCATCACAGTAGTGATAAATGTGTGACTCGCTTTCAGTACATTCTGCATATACACTATATGGTCAAAAGTACTGGAACGCCTGACCATTACACCAACAGTGGCTTTAATGACATTGTATTCAAACACATAGACTTTAATATGAAGCTGTCCCTTTGCAGCAACAACAGCTTCCATTCTTGAAAGGGCCCATTCATTCTGCTGAGTAATGAGGTCAGGCACTGATGTTGGACGAGAAGGCCTGGCTCGTTCCAGTTCATCCCAAATGTGTTGGATGAGGTTGAGGTCAGGACTCTGTGTGGGCCAGTCAGGTTCCTCCACACTGAACTCATCCAGCCATGTCTTTATGGAGCTGCTTTGTGTTCTGGGACACAGTCATGCTGGAATAGAAAATGTTCTTCCCCAAACTGTGTCCACAAAGTTGTGAAGTATGGTGTTGTCCAAAATATCTTGGTCTGCTGAAGCATTAAGATTAAGCCCTTCACTGGAAGTAAGGAGCCTAGCACAAACCCTGAAAACAGTCGTGTCCCAATACTTTTGTCCAAATGGTGCAGTTCAGGTGTCTCTACTCTGACATAAATAGTGGAGCAGAGGACACATGGTGCTGATAGAGGAGCTTTGTTGGAGCTCATGCAGGGGATGCAGTAAATTGATATGATACCACAGATGAAGACACTGTCCTGTCAGGTTAACTCCCAATGGACAGCAAAGACACGGTTTGGGAGAGCACAGCTAAATGCAGCACACACTGAAGGTTTATTATTTTAGGGCAGCGGAGACCCTTTATTTTTCTTTTGCTTTTTCAATCATTGTGTCATTCTGGGTTTAAAGATTGTATGTTTCCAAGGTTTCCTTAAATCTATCCAAGACTTGTCTGCCTTTAGATCACTTTCTATTAAACACCTGTATTATTGCAGAGATTAAAGGTGCAGCGAAACTGTCCTTGGATCAATCTAAGAGGCAAAAACTAGACAAAAGTGTCTATATCTACACACACGTGTACATCATAATAAAAGTAAATGTTTAACTGCTCATTTTTCATTTCAACACACTGCTCATTTCAACAGACTGGCTGAAATAAAAAAGACAAATCTTCTAGATTTGTAATGAATGTTTTAAATCAGGGGTTCCCAGTCGTCTAGTTCCTACTCTGGGGGCTATGTGCAGTTTCTGTGGTGAACCGAGGATCAAAAATATAAACAAAATATGCAACATAAAACATGCATTTATATTCTTTCAATATACAATAATAAACAATATAAAATTAATAATGTTCTGTATCAAGTTAAAAAAACAGCATTTTGGTTTATTAAAATCCTTCAGAAAAACAATTTTGAAAGAAAAAGAAAAATATGAGGAAATAAGGCCACACTTTGGGAATGTCTTGTGTAAATAAAAATGTAAGGAGTAAAAGTATTTTTTATTGGAAATATAATTGTAAACATACAGATGAGAGTAAGCGTATAAACCTTTAAAGTATTCCGTATTCTGTATTATTTTTGAAGGAGAAATCCTCCAAAAGAATACAAAATGTACAACAATATATATTATTGTATCGTCCTGGTAATGCATAATATAAGGTATTATAAAGGTAATATAAAGTATTATAGTATAGCATTAGTATTGTATCATGTATAGTATTGTATAGTACTAGAATTAGTATTGTATAATACTTGAAATATGTTGTATAGATACCAAGTTTTGAAAAGAAGAGGATAAAGATGAGCTGCACTGCTCGACATTAACACTAGAGGGCGCGCCATGCTAATATTAAGAAGAGATCCGGTCCATCCAGAGCAAGTAATGCTGGTATTAAAAATCTTGTATAAATATAAACAATAAAATGTAAATTATTTTAAACATAGGGTTGAGACTAAAAAGCTGAGGCCACATTGAATACCTTTTTCCATTTTTACAATTTCTAAGAATGCTAAGAAATGTAAAAATGTATGTAAAATGTATTAAGCAATTGCTGAGTTTTTACATTTTCCAAAAACATTGTTGCTATTGAAAGTCAAATGAGAAAAGAATGGAAAATAGGAGAAAATCTCAGACTTCTGTTTTGTATGTCCAGTGTTAACACACTGGGCAGGCGTGCTCTGCACTGAGGCAGAGTGTGGCAAGTTTGGAGGGCTGGTTATATAAAGGGGTTAGGTAACTAAGTCACCTCCTCACCACATGCCATTAGCGTTAAGTCAGTCTAGCAAGGTTTATGTAATTCAAATGATCAACACTTTTGCTGATTACTGAACTAGATAGAGGATAAATTAATCAGCACCACGTTAATATGAGTGAAGCTTTTTCATTTTCGTGCAATCTAGGTTCTTGTCACATAATCTCCAAGGTACCAAAGATGTGTCTGCATATGTGCATGCAAGGTGACGTTTTTGACAAATATACTGTATAATATATTGATAAATATGCTGTACATTTAGCAGGGCCTCCTCAAGCTTCATAATGAGCGCCGCTACTTATTTTAGTTTGTCGATGCTTGCTTGCTGGCAATGTATTTTCTGAACTCAGTCAAGTTATTGATATAGCACATTATCATGCACAAAAAAATCACTCAGGTTGCTCTACCAGAATAGAATACAAACTACAATGAAGTAAACCAAATGAATGGAAGAAATAAAAGAAATACAAGAAAATGTAGAAAATCGAGTAGAAAGTGCAATAGAAGTGCTCAGAGGTATGGATAAGGAGTTTGTCCTTTTTGCTGTAACACCCTCAGTTGATGGAACATTGCTGTAAAGATTTGATTGCGCTCCACTACAAGAGCATTAGTGAGCTCAGATGCTGATCGCTGCTTCCAGGGTTTCACAGCTCTGTGCTTTACACCCCTCTAGCCCATATTAGTGTTAGGCTTGGTGGCCTTAGGGTCATGTGAGGCTGTTCCAGAGCCATTCTATTGTCAGGACTCTTCTATGAAGATGATTCCACCCTTGTGTGCATAATTAAACAGTACTAATTAGCACAAATTAGAAGGGATGTCTGGATACTTGTGGACATATAGTGTTCCTCTGTCGAATTGTATGTTGCAACCATTAGTTTCAATCACAGAACATTTAGATAATTACTAAAATGCGTTGACCGCTGAAAATGGATCAGCTGTCCAAACAAACGAGTCAAATGAATAATGGGGGTTTTTGTTAATGTACTTCAAAAAGATCAAATTTGCACAATAATTTAATGGTAATAAAAATGTATTAATTCTTTTCCTTTCTGCAGGCCTATTCACATTTCAGCCACCACCTAACACGAGAACATTAATTAGCCTGCAGCCCCCGGCTTGTTCTCAGAATATTAAAGCCTACTGTACAGAAGCTGTCTGTGTGTGTGTGTGTGTGTGTGTGTGCATGTGCATGAGGGATGTGCAAACCACTAATCACATGCTGTAATAGTGGCTGAACAAAACAAAGCGGCACCATCTGGGAGCTCTGCAAATGGGAACAGCGAGAGCACAATGGAGGCTCGAGATCGTTGGCCTATCAGTAATGCGCCTTCCTCAAATGTGAAACTGTGCTCAGTTATAATTGCAGTTCTTTATGAGACCTTTCTTAGAAAGGGTACAAGAGAGAAACATAACGAGAGGGAGACAGAAAGACCCTTATCGCATCTTACCGCAGCTGGCCGCGCTGCTATCTCCTCACTCACTAATCCCGCAGCAAGGGTAATCACATCAACTCTGCGTTAATATGATATAGATGGACACTGCTTTTGGAGATTAGAACACAAGCATGTGGTGAAGACATGTGGCCTCAAGCTGCTAAACAACAGGCCTATAAATTGGGGTGGTGATTCTGTTGTGTACAAAATAGCCTGTATAGTCACTGCAAATACATAAGAACACACTGCAGCAGTGCAGGATGCAAAAGAAGCCAACATATCATTTTACAGGCTTTATGTATTATTCTTGGCCTCAAAACCCAATACAAATCCATGACTACTAAATCTAAACCTTCAGTTCATGCCATAAATATATTTTTTTAAACCCTATGATGTTGCCCATTTTTTCTGGTGCCCCTTATTGCTCTTAACGGGCGTGCTATGACTATACAGGGCAGTTGGTGGTCTGGTGATCGGAAGGTTATGGGTTCAAATCCCAAGGACTGACTATGGCATCACTGATATACTGATGTCACTGGCTGCTCAGTGCTTTACTTGGTGAATGGGTTATATGCAGAAAAAGATGTTCACACTGTGGGCTGTGCTGTGTTGGCAATAATGGCCACTTGACTTTAACATATTCATACATATTTTACTTTGTGTGCAGTATGCCTATAGTGTTCCCTTCAACAAAATGTCTAGACACTGAGCTACAGCTGTTTGACAGAAACCCAGTGGTTAGGCTGCCACTCTGGAAGATCTAGAGTGTTGTTTTCCACACCCACTGGTTGATTCCTTTTTTATGTTGGTGTTTGTTCTGCTTATCTCCAGAACTTGAATCAGATGTGCGGTCCAGGCTACAATATTCTTAGTTTGACATATAAACACTTAGATCATTACGCTGAAGCCTTGTCCCAATTTCAACACTTGTGGTCCTGTAGTCTTGTCAATCCCCTTTCCTTAAGACTCATCAGAGTGGTTTTGTGCTAAGTATATATTCCCCAGTGCAACACTCTGGTGGCGCTGAAGGGCTTGACCTAAAAAATAAGGGAATAAGGTCATTCAACATAGTGAGAATTGTGGCAAGTGCCTGTATGACAAATACATATATGCACACTCACTGTCTTAAGGGTTGGATGCTCACACATGTATAACTTTGAGTAAAGGGACAGTACTAATTTTAGTAACGCCAGACATGCTTCTGTACATGGCATTTCTAAAAAGTATTTTAGATATCTTATGAATGTCTTGTTTTTTAAAACTACGTAAGAACTTAGCAAGGCTTTTGTGTGTAGTTAAAGCAAACTTTTCCCCGTCTACTCCGAGACCTGCGCCAGCTTGTGTCAGTAACTGAGCACTTAATAGATCTTGTCAGCAAATCTACAATGGTCAAGAAGCCAAGCTTGTAAAGTAATTAGCATTACAGAAGTTGCAAAATATTCACACTGAATCCTCAGCTATGCTTGGTTAGGGAGTTGCCCCTGTAAGCAGAAGGTTGTAGGTTTAAATCCCAGGACTACCAGTGTCACCACTGAGGTGCCCATGAGCAAGGTACTGGTACTGCTCCCCGAGTGCTGCATCGCTGGCTTCACTGGGTGAATGAGTTAAATGCAGAGAAGAATTTCACACTGTTCACACCATGTTCTGTGTTTACGTGTGACAAAAATGGCCACTTAACACTTACATTTTTTCAATGATAGAACATGCCAATCAGCAGAAGTCTGTTTGTTCAAGTCCTGTTATGTCTGCCATTCAAACAAAATTCTTATAATGCCTTTTTTAGCTGTTAGTCTCTCCCTTCTTCCCTCCCTCCCTTTGTGCCTACATTCCTCTGACCTGCCCGTGTTCCTGTGTGTGTTAGTTGTATAAGACATTAACGCATCCCAGGGTAAACTAATCCCTGGCCCCAATGACATATGCTTCATCGCTGCATTGTTTTTGACTATGAAGTGAGAAGAGTTTTAAATAAGTACTGAAGGCCGGTGACATCATCAGATTAATGGCATGCCTGACTTTGGGTGGTTGTAGTTAAGTAGCAATAATCTGATTCCACTAGATTACACTACTGAAAATTTACATAACATTATGGAACATCTTCACATATAAAAAAAGAGCTGAGTGGTTGTTTATGTGATGATGGAAGTGCACAACAAAAACATGATACAAAACAGCAAATATTTAATTCAAATTAAAATATCACTGACTGGCATTAGGCATGGTGACCTTAGGCTTGAGTGTAGCTACATCATTCTTTTAGGAGGAACTCATTCTTCTCTGGTCCCTGGATAGTGAGAGAAAGGACAAATTACACCATGGAGATGATTAACAATAAGAGGCCCTACTGTATGAACTTAGTCACTGATGAGCATTAGAGTCTCCAGTTGGCATAAGAAGAATCAGTTGGAGTCTGTAATTACTCGTACCAGCTTCTGTTGGAGTCTGTGTACCTTTAGTTCGGGGTTGGGGAGGACATGCAGGTGGTCCATGGTCTTCAGACTGTTATTGCATTTGTATTATATAATCATTATATAATATTCAAAGATTTCATTATGGAGTTGGTCCCCTCTTTGCAGCTTTAACAGCTTCTGTTTCTGTGGGAATTTGTGCCCATTCATTCTGTAGAGTGTTTATGAGGTCAGGCACTGATGTTGGACGAGTAGTTTTTACATTTTCTCCATTCCAGTTCATCCCAAAGGTGTTGGATGGGGTTGAGGTCAGGGCTCTGTGCGGGCCAGTAAAGTTCTTCCACATTGAACTCATCCAGCCATGTCTTTAAGGACCTTGCTTTGTGCACTGGGGCACAGTGGAAGAGAAAAGGTTCTTCCCCAAACTGTGTCCACAAAGTTGGAAGCATGGCATTGTCCAAAACGTTTTGGTATGCTGTATTAGGATTGCCCTTCACTGGAAGTAATGGGCCTATCCCAAGCTCTGAAAAACAGGTGTGTCCCCAAAGCATTTCTCCATATAGTGTAGAAAAGATAGAAAACAGAGTTAGTTTTCTGACAGACCCCGCCATAACAGGCTAGCTAGAAAGTACAGAGCCGAAGGGTGCCACAAACATGAGAGCACCTTGAGACACCAAACCAGCTTGAGGGATGGCATGAGGGATGACAACAGCACAACAACCCTTCATTACTTCAATTCATTATGCTCATTACCTCCCAGCTCTGCACCCCTTATCTGACAAAATGATTACCAGAAGTCTGACAAAACAAGCAGCTTTTTGGCCTAGACTTCAAAACTGAGATAGTGACCTGACTCATGCATAACAGCCAGAAGCTTTGTATGAAATGCTCTCCCCTCTGCTGTAGTTTTCACGAATCTAGGAGCTAGTAAACAGCAGCAACTTGTGATCTAAGCAAGCATGGAGATTTATAATAATAGATAAGTTCACAGAGGTACTCAGGATCAATACAGTCAATTTACACAAGTACTAGCTACTTATATCTGTCTTACACCTGTGAAGAATACTTAATTAAGGAATGCCTCGATGACAGTAACTAATAAAATAAGTTTTGAACCTTACAGAGGAGGATGCATTGCTTGTTGAGACATAGTCTGCTTCAAAGAACTGTGAAGTGATGTTTAGAAGTATAGTGATGTTTAGACAACAACAGGATTGCTATTATTATAATGTATAAATAAAATATTCATGCATAAAATAGCAAATGTGGTTATGATAAAACATTTGTGCCGCCTCCTCCTGAGCAAACCATGCGATGGAGAAAATGACGCATCCTTCCACAGAGACCCACGCAACATAAGCTGTGGGTTTTCAGGCCAACATGGAATATCTAGAACCACCTTTATTCCCACTTACGCATGACACCGCTGCTAAAAGAGAACTGCCAGGAGATCTCGCCCGCTACGATTCTGGTCTCCCTTCCATGGCAACATCAAACACAGTGGTTCTTAATTAACAAGTTGTCTGGCACAGGTTCCATTCCATTCACTCCTAGAATCACCTCCAGAGAGACTCTTCTCCAGGATGTGAAAGGATAACAAAGGAAATCCTACTGAGACCCTACTGAGCTGCTTTTCTCTCAGTCTTATGTTTTTTCCTTCACAGATGGGGTCCTACATCGTTGAACCTTGTGGAACACTGGTCAACAGAAGACATTATTTTCCAGGTAGGTCTATTTGCGATGTTTTTTGACCTCACTCTCAACACAGTAAGCTACAGAACAGCTTGCAAATGGGGATAGGGTTCGTATAAAATGTAGAATGTGCTCTCCACTTCTCCTGAAAGTGCTTGTTTCTGTCAAGTCTAGGAGAAAAGATAAAACCTAATATTAACAGGCAGAGTGCCCTACTGTTACGCTAGTAAGAAGCCAGGATAACTGATTGCAGCATGTCACCATTTAAGCCATATGCCAAATGATCTGCATGCCAGTCTTTACAGCAGATAGTAATCATCCAGAACTGCTTCTGGTGTCAGTAGCAGCTCAGCCAGTTTCACTTCCTCCCGTTGAAATGGTGTAATTAAGCACTCTGTGGAGAGCGTTCAGCGTTTGGTCGAAGGGGCCTTTTATCTGCAGTGGATACAATGAGAGTGGAGGTCCACTTGAGAAAATGAGACCCCTCAAATCATGAGGGAAATCATCCTGAAAAAGTAAACAAGTGCCATCTGCTGATAGCTTCATTTCGATAAGTGAATTCATACTGGATTAGTGAATTCAATTTCAGTGTTTTTTCAAATACCTTGTGGTTTTCTCATTTAAATGTGGTCATTTATAGCAACCTGATGTACTACTGATGTATTTACTGAGTCAGAACGGTTCACAGCTGGGGCACTAGGAACCAGATGTCTGCCTTGAAAAGCTATCTCGGAAAAATGTTACACGAAATGGTTACGACTATGCCACTTGATATCCTTTCACTATAGATTTGAGATGGTTTTGCCCTTCAAAACATATTCAAAACATAGGTTTCCCTTCATGGTGGCATTGTCAATGGCCAGGTTATTGCAAACTCCTGATTCCGTCATTGGGTTAGTCATCAGAATCAGAATCAGAAAACTTTTTTTAACCCGGAAATTGCTTATGACATGACTACACAGACACACAGAGACAGAAAGAAAATATAAATATAAAGTCTAAATAAATCCAGTAAAACATCTGTAGAAAAACCTCAGTATGAAATACACTGTGCTACATACACAAAGGCTGAGTATTAATACTATAGATTAGCAACTTACAACCAAGAATTACTAATTAGATGGTTAGTGGTCTATTATTACACATATTAGAGATCAGTTGCATATAAGTAATATATTGCCATGGTAAGACTATTGCACATAATAAGATATTGCACATCATGAAATGATTCAACACCTATTTAGAAATCTTAACATGATACTGCGCATGGAAAGACTTTTGCACATAATAAGATATTGAACATATTGGTTATGATATCTTAGCACCCAGTAAGAACCCTGCACAATACTGCACATGGAAAGACTATTGCACATAATAATAATAAAATATTGCACATAAGAAGATCTTGCACATAATGAAATGATTAAGCACCCACTTAGAAAACTTCACATGATTCTGCACATGGTACGAATATTGAACATAGCAGAAAATTGCGCATGGAAAAACTATTGCACATAATGATAATGGTTTAGCACCCAGTAAGAACATTGCACAATATTGCACATTTCCCGCACAGTGCACCATTGCATATGTCCACTCTAAATGTATATTTGCATCTCAGTTGTGCACATTTGGCGAAACTCCTCTGGATTTGTAGGGTTTGAGCTTGTGGTGTGTGGTTGAACGAGCAGTTTAGACGCAGTGGACGCAGTAATGCGAGTGTCTAGTGGAAGCCCACCTGAGAAAGGGCGGCCCCTCCTCTCTCAGGGTGAGGATGTGTAATCTCCGTGCAGCCGTGGTTATTTCTGTGCCTCGGGGAGAAGCTGATCTGTGCAGACAGCAGCGAGCTTTTGGCAGGAGAGTCAGAGCGGAGCGGCGAGAGGCGCACTTGGCTCTAGGTAAGTCAGAGGAGCAGGACGGGGGTCAGCATCCAGCACGAGGGTTTCAATTCAGTGCAAGTGGCCGTTAGGGTGGTCGCTACGCTGCGCTTTTTCGTGGTCCGTGGCTTGAGGGACGTGGCACTGGCCGGTTGATGTACTCCGGGGGTCTCGCAGGCATGTGCACCGCTCGCGTTAGGACCCTCTGCTCATGTCCGTGTCTCTGAACCCCCCGAGACCCCTCGCTCTCGCCCACTCCGTCCTGTACCATTGCTGCCCCTGCCTATCTGTCCACAGGGGCGACAAACGGGGGGCGTGCTGGAAGTGTTACAGACCCGAAGGTAAGGTCGAGCAGGAGCTGGTTTGTAGGGGGATACTTTTATTCGCAGTGAACTTGCTGCACTGCATAAGGCTTTGGAGTAAATCTTGCAAAGAAGAGTCGTTAGATACTATATGTTACATTAAAAAATACAGAATTTATCTCTTAATATATGATTTATTTTTTGCATTGTATCTGTTAAAAACAAGGATTTACTTCTGCATAATAACATTTATCTATCTATCTATCTATCTATCTATCTATCTATCTATCTATCTGTCCATTTAATTATTTATCTAGCTATCTATCTATCTTTCTATGCATCTGCCTGTGTGTCTATCTATCTATCTATCTATCTATCTATCTATCTATCTATCTATCTATCTATCTATCTATCTATCTATCTATC
>JBBPCY010016352.1:0-15155 GCA_037974405.1 Brachyalestes nurse
AATATTCTAATTTTCTGAGATACTGAATTGGGGTTTTCATTAGTTGTCAGTTATAATCATCAAAATTAAAAGAAACACTTGAAATATATCAGTCTGTGTGAAATGGATGTATACATTATATAAGTTTCACTTCTTGAAAGGAATTAGTGGAATAAATCAACTTTTTGAAGATATTCTAATTATATGACCAGCACCTGTATATTGTGTTAGGGGATGGGAAGAAGGTCAGTTCAGGGGAGTGTTTGTGTGTGTGCATGTGCGTGTATATATGTGTGGTTACAGTTTATGATTTAGTTTTGATTGAGGAGTCTGATGGCCTGAGGGAAGAAACTCTTTCATAATCTGGCAGTGGAGGCCTGTATGCTACAGAACACTTTGTCAGACATGAGGGGGAAGAAGAGGTTGTTTATGTGGGGTGTGTGGGGACATCCACAATGCTGGTGGCTTTGCGGATGCAGCATATGGTGCAAAGAGAGACCTCTATAGAGTCTTGCGATCTAAAACAAATTGCCCATACCAAGGTAGGATGCAGCTACAGAGAATGCTCTCTATAATCCCTCTGTAGAACATGGTGAGGATTCGGGGGAGGTGCACTCTCCTCAGTCTCCGCAAGAAATAGAGACAGTGCTGGGCTTTTAGACTAAACTGGTGTTGAGATTCCATGTGGCGTTTTCCATGATGTGAACACCAAGGAACTTGGTTCTCTGGACGATCTCCAATGAGAACCAAGGGTGATCACGTCGTGCCCTCCTGAAGTTAACCACCATCTCTTTATTTTATCCACATTCAGGGACAGATTGTTGGCTCTGCACCAGTCTGTTAGCCGTCACACCTTCTCTCTGTGTGCCACTTCGAATTTCCCACTGATCAAACTCACCACAGCCGTGTCAGCAGCAAACTCGATGATGTGGATTGAACTGTGCACAATCACAGGTCAGCAGGGTAAACAGCAAGCACTGAGCTCACAGCCCTGGGGATGTCCTGTGCTCAGTGTAGGGGTGCGGGAGATGTTTCTCCCGATCCTGAATGACTGAGGTCTTACAGTCAGGAAGTCCATTATCTAGTTGCAGAAGGAGGTGTTCAGACAGAGCAGTCCCAAATTCCCAATCAGATTCTGAAGAATTATGCTGAACAGAAGTCTATGAACATCTGTCCTTTTTGTCCAGGTGAGTCAGGGCCAGGTGAAGGGTGGCGGTGATGGCATCATCTGTAGACAAGTCAGAATGATACACAAACTGCAGGGGGTCCAGTGAGGGGGCAACTGTAATTTTATGGGCCTCATGACAAGCCTCTCAAAGCACATCATGATGATGGGTGTAAGCGTGGCCTAACATGGAACCCTGCAAACTTGCTAAGTGTCCACTTCTTCGCACACCGCTTGCGATGTCCCCTTCCCCAGTGGCATCAGGCAGTGCCTCGCAAGGCGAGGTCACAGAGCTTCAGCAGTGGTCTGTCCTTGAGGTAAATTTCTTGTTTGTATCTTAGATGAAGCAGTGTCATCCTAAAGCTTGCAGGAAAAAAGACAGACAGATGGCTGATATGCAATGGACAGAATACAGTTTGCAATTGTAAACGTATATGGAGGGTGTTTTATGATATCTCTCAGCTAACTGTTTGAAAGAGACACAATACAGTGCAACTGATCCAAATTGAGGTCATTTTAAAAACAATAAAAATACAGCCTGTTTAATCCTAAGTGATAAAGTGAGGTTGGAAATGGTCATGTAGAAAACAATTACACTTGTTCTTTTGTACATAAAACCACACCAAGGTCATGAATGGGAAATACCCCACACTAGACTAATGTAGGCAGGTTATGGGCCCTTTAAATCGCACATTAAGACAAAGACTATATGTAGGCCCTCTGTGCATGTGACACGAGATTCATGGAAAATTGGCATTTTTGTTTTGTATAGGGTTCATTGACTTGCAGGTCAGCTGTGTTCAGAGCAGAAACAGGAACCAATGGAAAAAATCAATAAAAAGAAGTAAGTGAAAATAAACATCCAACAAAAAACACTCCTCATGGGCTCTCAGAGATGTTCACAAGTCATTTTTACCAAGTCCAAGTCAAGTCTCAAGTCTTTATGCTCGAGTCCAAGTCAAGTCTCAAGCCTTTGAGTGGCAATGTTTACAAATGGAAACTCTAAATGTGGGATTTTTGAGCTGTATATGTTGAGCTCGAAATGTTTAGAAGATCTGCTAATTAGCCACGCCCCGCGATTACAATTGGCTGTTGCTTAGCAGGGGACTGGACTGCGTGCTGTGATATGCCCTCACCAACATGGAGGATTTTCCTTAAAGGATCTTAAATCTAAATTTTAAACATGAAAAATATATCTCTCACTCTAAATGTGAAACTTCACAGTTAAACAGGGCTCGGTGACACCTTTTCCAATGACCCCTCGAAAACCGTTCACCTCGGACAAAAGTAATGGGACACCGGGGCGAGGTGAATGGTTTTTGGGGGTTATTATGGCGAACGAGGGGTCGTTGGAAAGAGTGTGAGATATAAATAAATAATTCCATGAAATGAACATTGTTTATGAGTAATGAATCACAAGTCACAACACCCAAGTCAGAGTCAAGTCTCAAGACGTTGAGGGCAAGTCTAAAGTCATGTCACAAGTCTTTGTTTGTCTGACTTAAGTGTGACTCTCAGACTCGAGTCCCCATCTTTGGGCTCTATCTATGCCTTTAGCCTCTGCTTATGTGTTTCTCATATCATAAGCTGTAATGTTTCTTTTAATAATGTCTAGTGCTACTCTGTAAGATTTCTGTAATCTTTTTATGTGTGCGTATCTGGAAACATTGCTATGTTATGTCTGAATGTTAAAGGCATACTAAACCAAACTTTGACTGAGGTTATTCAAATATCTCAAACAATATTTGAGCTGATATTCTTTGCAGAATAAGAAACCGATATTAACAGGCTAGCCTGCTAACCAGCACTTTACCTAAAAAAACAGATTAATAATCAATGACAAATAATCTGTGGTGTTCCAGAAAGTACTGAAAAGTCTCCTAGTAATCAATTAACTATTTGGTTCTGGCCCACAAATTTTCAGATCAGTCAGGACAGGTTTGTCTTGAAGAATGTAGAAAGATGAGCAGCTAGTTTCATCCAAAAACATCCCTTAATCAGATTATAGTAACAAATTAAACGACAAAGCTATGAAAATGCTTTCCTCCATGCATAAGGGAATTGTTGTGGAAGAAACAATATGTGGTGCAAGAGGGGAGGTGGGGTGGTGTGAAAAGTCAAGAACAGCCTGCTCAGATGTATTGTTTTTTTCTATATGTAAAAAAAATAATAAACAAATAATTTGGGAAGATTAAGCTAAAGAATACACAACACTCATTCTCATATCCAGCTCAGATACTGTTGTGCATGAGATGCCCTTTTTAAACTGTTATCACTACAGATTAATCAGCAGTATTGGGATTTTTTTATTATCTCCAACATACACATCGACAAATGCAGGGCCAGTCACTTATGCAAGGTTGTGTAAAGTATGGGATTTAATAGTTACTACTGTTAGTGTGGCTCAATAGCTGGCAGATGACCAGTTGCTGGTTTGTTTACAGTAGTAATTCACAGACTGATGCAATGCAGTGATCTAATTGCAATATAACAGACAAGCAACAATGAATGACTTAACCCTTATCTCATCTCTTAGAGTATGATTAACCCACTATATTTGACCAGGAAGGGAAATTCCATTTAAAAATGCAATGTGATTGTTATACTACATTAGTTACAGTCATAGAATCTGAAATCAGTTGCCATTGATAATTTGTAACAGTCATCCACCAGTTCTTCATTAATGGTCAGTTTCAAGCCACTCTCAAGCAGATATATTGGGTCACGAGCCAATTTCAACCAAACAGCTTTGTTTTGTTATCTTCGAACTAATCTCCACAGACGTGTCAGCTTTTCCATTTTAGGTGAGGCAGTTGAGGTGTGTGTCTTTGTAAGGGAGCAGTGTATGTCTTTGAAAGGGAGCATAATGTCAGTGAAGAGCTGCATAACCACTTCTGATTATAAGATGATCGTTTCAAAATACTGAAGAGACACTTAAAAGCAAACAATATAAAGAGTTTTTAATAACGTCACTTCTCTTTAACTCATTCACACTTAAGGTTTAAGGAGATGCTGTTATAAGTCAATCCCCTTCTAGCTAAAAATCAGGTAAACTCTGAGTAAAATGTTAATGGTAATTTGACTAAGCATTGCATGAAAAGGTCACTTTTGCACAAAACCTAAAGGCAGGTAGACTAGTGAGTAACTAGTGAGGGCAAGTATTTGTAGCTACCTAACTACCTTAGTTTCTCAAAGTGATGTGTCATTTGAGCAGAATTGTTTTCTTCTGTGGAGTAGGGTTTAAATGTTGCAATTCATGGTGAAGACAGTAATCTCTATTTGTAGTTTTGGGGTGTGTACATATGGTTGATGTGTGACATGACTAGCTTTCAGTGTCTCACCCTGCACTGACCTGGTGAGAGCAGTGCTGTTTCCATTGCCTGTGGTCCAGACACTTGCCATATTGATCACGTGTTCTTCCATCTTTACAGATCTCATAGACCTGTAGCTCACAGGCATCTCCTCTCTGTGTAGAGTGGAACCCCAGGGCACAGTGACACTGCCCATCACTGGCCTACATTCAGAAAACAGGTTTTGTATGAGTAGTCTTTTTTTGGAAACTTTCACTTCACTACATTTGAAAGACAAAACCGTATTTTTCACTTCACTACATTTCTATTAAGGTTCTTGTTACCTGGGACCTTCAGTTCTGAAAGTGGGTGTTATTGTCTCACTTTTCTAAAATGTGATTGCTTTTTTAGCAGATGACAGCCTATCAGAAATCACCAGTAGTGTTATATCACGCAGCAACACTGCAACGGCAGCATTTCTTAAACACGGTCAATCAGTGGCGGGAGAACGGACGGAGACGGAGACGGCGACTCTTTATGCCCACATCCATGGCCATATTTAGAGTCGATGTTTAAGTTTACTGAAAAGATAAAAAAGTCATTTTATGTGTGTGTCATGTTTGCCTAAAACAAACTGCTGCATTTACAGCGGTTCAGTTGTCAACTTCGTTCAGATATATAGTACATACACAGACCTTTAGTGTAGGTGTGTAGCGTACAATTAATAAAAAAAAGATACGTTTTCTTTATCAGTTCAGGTTGTGTTTCATTCTGTAACATTCTACCTTATTTCTTATGCTACATCTTCTACAAGCAAGTTAGATGCATTAGGTTTTGTAAGTGTGGTGGCAATAAATCAACAATGCAGTGAAATAAGTACTTTTAATACTTTTTTTGTATTTTTGGAAGCAAGTACTTCAGTACTTTAACTTAAGTGAAATTTGACTGTATGACTTTCACTTGTATTGGAGTAACATTTGACTAGTAGTATCTGTACTTTCACTCAAGTAATGAAGTTAGGTACTTTGTCCGCCTCTGATTATGTTGTGCTTTTCTGTGGGTTAATTTAGCAATAACAGTCATCATTCGTTTATTCATCCACTGTAACCTATAGAGTTCAACAATTTTTGTGTTGCTGTGACTTATACCAGGAATGTATTTTCTGATTGGCTGACCTGTGCTGTGCCTCTTAACAAAGTCAGTTTGGGCTTAATAACCCCAGGCCTTATAACTATAAACCAAATCCATGTGCTACATTTCTGCAGGCTGTATACAGGGATAGAAGAATTTGTTTTTGTGACATCACACCCACAACAATGAAAAATATAAACTTGTGCAGTTTATTTTCTTTATATGGGTTTGGGAGCAAATCATATGTTTAAAAGCTGTAGCGGTGTGTACATAATACATCAAACTCTTAATTTGATAATAGGAAAAAATGGTTTTCCACGATACGTGGGCTCTTTAAAGCTGAAAGTAATGATGGCACAGGTTTTGTTTTTGTGTTTTTGTCAGAAGTGTTTTTGCATTAAATATTGTTTGGAACATTGAGCAACATGCTATTTTAGTTATAATTAAAATACAGACTTATGCACTGATTACAGAAAGCTGTCCGGATGCACACTGTTCATCACAGGGGCGAGTCGAGGTATCGGCAAGGCCATTGCCCTCAAAGCTGCCCGGGACGGTGCCAATGTGGTCATAGCAGCCAAAACTGCAGATCCCCACCCCAAGCTGCCGGGCACGATCTACACAGCTGCTGAAGAAAGTAAGCCGCCGAACAGTTTTGTGATATCAAACAGAGCTTCAGAGTTATAAAATGGCAAGATTGAGATTTCAGGAACTGCTGTGGTTAGAGATCATGTCTAGTGTAAAATCCCCTTAAATGTTTTGTCTATCGGTCAGTTGAAGCAGCAGGAGGGAAGGCCTTGCCGTGCATCGTGGATGTACGTGATGAGAAGCAGATCGGCGACGCAGTAGAAAAAGCAGTTCAAACATTTGGAGGTGAGAAACAAAACAGATCAGGAATAGCCAGGAATGTTGTTGCTTGTCACATTGAGAAACACAGCAAATGCAAATGAGCCCTTTAATGAGTCACAAAACATCTTCTGTTTTGTGAACATCCCAAACCAGGTGTTTCCCCCGGAGTTTCTGTGAGGGTTTTGATGACCCTGGAACTCAACTAAAATATTTTTGGTCAAAATTCTCCGAAGATTGTGATTATGCAATGTTATATTAGAGCACTTGTAGTAATCATAATTTCACTATGTGCACCACATTCACATAGCAATAGTGCATGAGAGACTAAAGGGACCCCCATAAGCCACTTTTATTCTAAACATGATCATCATTATATATGAAATATATATTTTGCATTTGCTTTGTAAACATCATGTCCCTTGGTTCTATTTACCACCACTGCTAAAAAGAACCATCATATGTTATATACATTTTATATAAAGCTACATATTATATATAGCTAAATAGTATATTTTACATTACACCTATGCTTAAATGTTCTTGTGTGTCTGTAGTATGTGTTTCTATATATGTGTGTGTGTAGGTGTGTAAGTTTCAATGACTGTGACGAAGTGAGGGGTAGGAGTTCAGAATATGGGGTTTGGAATATGAATAATGATAATTTTTGTGACTTGGATTTAACTTTGTACTTTTTGTCATATTCAATTTATTGCATATAGAAATAAGTTATGGCTCTTTAAACATCAGCCTGTCAGGTTTTGACTCCCCAGGAGTATTGTGTGTAAATGAAGCACAGTATTTACCTATTGATGTTTGGAGGCATCTCTGAGCTCTCACTGGGATTCCTGGTCAGAGGGGCCCAGCCCCTCACCAGTCCGGTGCCACACAGTGGGATCATCCCTCCATCCATTTTCTGAGCCGTTTATCCTTACCAGGTTTGCAGGGCTGCTGGAGTTTATCCCAGCTTTCAGGGGTCAAAATACAAAGATAAATATCCAGGGCAGACACACAGACAAACACATTCACACACATAGTCACACCAAGGGACAGTATAGTATCTCCATTCACCTGATGTGCATGTCTTTGGACTGTGGGAGGCAACCAGAGATCCCTGTAGAAGACACTGTGAGAAGTCTAGCTGCTATGAATGCTAATTTCTATAGTGCCTCTGTGGGAATTAATATTGTCTGTTAGCACAAAGCTAACTTTCCTTCACTGGCTTTATTACTGCAGTCTTACTTGCTTTTAATCCATGATGCACTTGGGTACATTTGAAATCGCACCCTCAAGCATTAAAGCATTGTTGTAAATGCTTTGGTTCAGTTTATTCTGTTGATATTTGCTTAAAATTGTCTATTAGGTGGGGAAGAAAAGATGTACAATAAACCCCTGCTTTTCACATACATTTTTGGTAAATACCAATGTTACCCCTGTATAGACTGTACTGTAATTCATGTACGGGCGTTTTCTTTTGTATGTGCTGTTGTTTTCTTTGATATAAGCAGATGAATACAGTATTAAATTCATTTAATTTACAGCAATAAAAAGGCTTTAAGAGGAACAAAACGAAAAACACGAGAACCCTCAAGAGGCTCCATGGGGGAAATACTGGACTGTGTCTATCAGAGATGCGTCACAGGGCAGCAGCCAATCAGCAGCAAGGGAAAATAAATAGCGAAAAGTTTCCACGTTAGTGTGGGGCTTTCAGCGAACAAATATTAGTTGGGTTCTCAGCAAACATCCACAATGGACTGAAATCGCGACTGTTGATCCACGTTAACCCTCTGAGGTGGAAGCTGCTCCCCGGGGGAGTTTTTGACTTTTCCAAAACAATCATCTAAAGCTCCACGAGTTCTTGTCCTAGAAACATATAAGTAACACCACGAGAAACCTTGAAGACTTTAGTTTTGATGGCGCTTTGTAAATAGAATAAAAAGAAGGCATGCGATTTTCTGTCTTGCAGCCATGCTCTCAGCTATTCAGATGTAAGACAGCAATCTGAATACCTGAATAGCAGCGGCGTGATTGGCTCATTGTGCAGCAGGGGGCGGGGAGAACACGCCCCATTTCACCCCTGTAAACAAACTCACATGCTCCACACTGGAAAACTAGCTTTGGAGAGTGAGTCAGACACGCAAAGTCTGATTTATTCAGTGACTACAGCAAGGATGAACAGAGACACTTTGAGCTTCTCTTGAGTTAGTAGCCTAATATCTGTTTCACTAGCTGTTGGTGCTTTTTCGGTTAGCTTATGAAGCTATATCTGGTCTTTTGCTGGCCAAATGATCATATTGCTAAAATCCATGTCATGAGTTGCGTTTACAGTAGGATAATCAGCCAACCTTTTTAAAACTCACACTATTTTTGTGGTGTCCATTTTATAGTGTGTAGCAGAGTCTCTGAGTATTTAAGTATTTTTAAAAGATTTAGAAAATTTAGTTACCAGAAAAGCTTTGGGAGCAGGGCCAGCCAGACGTTACCAGGGAAGTTACATGCATGTGAAAGAGCAGAGAAAAAGTGGGTAGTCTCACATTATCACAATATGAAGTACAACTACAGAACATTTCTAAATGCTCTTCTTACCTTTTTGTACAAAGCTTTAAAAGTCTTGCTCAGACATATTGAGGGTGTGTTTTTTTTACTTTGTTTGAGGATCTCTGAAAATAGTTTTTGTCATGTCATGTTTACACAATTAAAAAAAAAAACCCTCACATATAGAAAATAATACTCAAATATTATTGTTGTCACAAAAGGTGACACATGTAACCATAGATAGATGTTTTTAGTGAGATGAAATACTTAAAAATGTAAAGGTGTAGCAAACTGCCTCAAAGTGCCAGAAAGGCCTCAGACCTCAGGTGGTTAAAGTGGGGGTTTAATGTATTTGTTAATATTAGTCTTCTGCTCATCATGGCTACAGGGATTGACATCCTGGTGAACAACGCCAGTGCAATCAACCTGACAGGGACTCTGGAAACTCCGATGAAGAAGGTGGACCTTATGTTGGGCATCAATCTCAGAGGAACATATCTGACGTGAGTAGAAACATGGACTTGTGTTGCTCACATATGGGGGTTTTCCACTGACTGGTACCAGCTCGGTTTGGTTCGAAACTACTCGCTTTTTTTGCTTTTCCATAACTAAAATCTAAAATCATTCTTGGTACCACCTTGGCCAAGGTCCTAAGCGTGCTGAGCTGATACTAACTGATGACGTGTATTGGAGGTTACTGATTGGTGATTGCTATTGTTACGTCAGTGTTGTCGACTGAATCCAGACAAGCCGCCTGGCATTTACCTCAGAATACTTTACCTCGCAATACAACTTTCTCTACCTCAGCAAACAGCCACAAACCAAGGATAAGAAATAAACTCCCTTTGATTTCATCCATGCTATCGACTGTAACGATGCCTGTTTGTAATGATGTTGTTTACCTCAGATTAGAGCCACACTCGTGCTGCTTCTCAGAATGTTTGGTCTCTATAGCAAACAGTTGTAGTGGAAAACTGTAGGTACAAAAGAACTGAACCGAACCGAGCTGGTACCAGTCAGTGGAAAACCCACTTTAGATTACCTTACATTCTCCCAATTGAGCTCGAATTAATTAATTATTTGCTACATGCGGTGTACTTCCTACAGTGGATTAGATAATACATGAATTCACATTATTCCTTTATTTCAACGTAGGAAATCTATATCTACCCAGTCAACTAAGAGACCTTTTTTCAAATAAATAGCAGAATTCAAATCCAGTTCTGAATTCATCGTTCATCGACATGGTGATGTCACAGCAGTTTAACCCCTTTAATTTATATTGCATTTAAATCATCCTGCTGCATTTAGAGGTCATTTACATGCGTCAGTCTTAAAGAGAGAAATTTCTGTGTAAATGTTTTATGAATGTTTTTGTTACATAAAATCACAAAAATATTATATTATTCGGTGGACCCTGGCTACAACATATCAATGGCCTTGTAATGTCTTATTGCTGATGACTGTTGCTTTTCACTTACCTCTGATTACTGTAAACAAGTTTTATATTTTAGCAAGCACTTATCCTATCCCATTCTCCTGAAACAGGTCTAAATTATGCATCCCACACCTCCTGAATAGTAAGAACCCTCATATTCTCAACCTCAGTCCACCACTGAACCTTAACCCCGTCTGGTTCAAAAACCACACTGGTGAGCATCTAAAGGCCTAAAATCATTCAGTACATCTATCATTGTAAAATGGGCTTTTCTCTAACATACTTTATATGTGTACAGCATACACCATGGCAAAATACGGCATGTCTATGTGTGTCCTTGGAATGGCTGAAGAATTCAGGGGCTCCATTGCTGTTAACGCCTTATGGCCCAGGACAGGTGGGTTGGACACCATTACTGTTCTGTACTGCTGTATTCTCTGAGCATCACTGTTAATAATTGCGACATTGTTTTCTGGTTAAAGCTATTGAGACAGCTGCAATGGACATGCTAGGTGGATCTGGAATATCAAAACAGTGCAGAAAAGCTGAAATTATGGCTGATGCTGCCTATGCCATCCTCAGCAAACCCACCAGTTACACTGGACAGTTTGTCATTGATGAAGACATCCTCAAAAAGGAGGGCATTAAAGACTTGGACGTATATGCAGTTGTGCCAGGTCAGTTAATCTACTTTTTTTTCTAGACACCTGAATTTGTTTATTCTTTTAAAAAGTGTTTTATATTTAAAACAGACAAACAGGGAAAAGTCTACAGGTGCGGTACTGTGTAAAGTCTTGAGACACTTTTCTTCGCAGTGCTTAAAGATACAAGGTGCCTAGATAAAGGAGTTCCAACCTCTCAGCATTCAGCATCACCAGTATACTGATCACCGCCTGATCATCAGAAATCTTCTGCACCTGTTTCTTCACTGGTTCAGGCCTGAAGCTAGATGGATATGTTATGCTTGAATAATTCATATGTAGCTCACTGTGTGTCTTAACAAACAAAAAACATTCCTCTGAAACTGATCAGGTTAGGGCCTGAACAAGACAACTTGAGCACTGTTCCAAAAAATGACATTAAAAATACAAGGAAGTCTGCATCTTTGAAAACAAGATATGAAGAAATGAGGAGTGGCTCAAGACTTTTGCACAGTACTGTATGTTAAAACTTTGTATATTTTTGACATTTACTGCAAGGGATGAATACATTTTTTGACCACTTTAACGTGGATTGTTTCCACATCAGGTCACCCACTGCTTCCAGACTTCTTCCTGGATGAAGAGCCAGAGAAACTTCAGAAGATAATGGAGGAGCATGGTGAGCGTGTTTGATTAGCTGATGCTTGTCACTGGCATGAATTGCACAGTTCAAACCGTAAATTGTTTCAAGAGGAATCACTATAACTCAAAGCTCAGTATTTGTAAGTTATTTATAGTTCTGTGCATACAGATGAATTCATTACACTGCTAGCAATTACCAAATTAACATTTTGTTGTGGTTGATATCAGTCACCAGGATTTCAGTACAGTCTGCATATAAAGTGCAGTAAGACAGGACAGAACTAAGACATTTTACAAACTATATCAGACCTTAGTTATTATAAACACTTGCTCTAGATCATACTCTGCATTAGTGACCATACAGGCTTCAATGCATGCACAAGCCACTATTTCAGTTGTAATGATCAGCTGCAATACTAAAATAATAATAATAATAATAATAATAATATTTACCAATACTTTTTGATCAAAGAGCAAAGAATTGAACCTATAAACTCTACAGACACCTCAAAAATCACTGATACACACCCTCTCTCTAGGTCTCTCGCCCTTTCTTTCAACATTTCTTTACAATGACCAATAAAATGAGCAATTCTTGGAAACTGTCTAAAAAGTGGCATGTAACCAAATCTTTGCACAAAGAGAGAGAGTCACCCAAATCCTTGATTTTATGGCCAAACGAAAGTGTTAAAAAATTCTGTTCACAGCAGGGGTCGACCCAGCCACATTGTAATTCTCTTCACACCACAGAATTAAATAGGTCTCTATAACCAGTGTTGGGCAGTAACGCGTTACTGTAATTTGATTATTTTTTTAAAAACATAGTAATCTAACGCGTTATAATGTTTAAATGGGTAATTAGATTACCGTTACAATTCAAGTAACGTTGCGTTACTAATAAAATCAAGTTCACAGTAACCTCTAAGCGGCAGGCAGATGTCTGTTTAACATGCCCACTTTCTATAACCAAGCCATTCAATCACACGAATTACATTTTCCTATTTGTAACTTAATAATAAATTGGTCATCAGTGCATCATACACCACTAGACAGATTACTTAATTTTGTTTCCCCAGGTGCTAGTCCTGCTTTCAAGAGTGGAAAAACCCACACTGAAAAAGCTTCCAGTGGACCAGTTGAATCTATGTTCAGCATGATTAAAGGAATTCTCAACCAAGAGCTGGTCAAAACCACACAGGGAGTTTACAAGTTCGACCTATCCGGTATGTCCTGACCGTCCATGTTGCGTCAGAAGATTCTTTATTTTATTAGCACAAGCCAAGTGAAAGTTTGTTTTGTGCTTGTTCTCCAGGGGAGCACACTGGAGTCTGGTACATTGACCTGAAGAATGATGCGGGTGGGGTGGGCAGGGGAGAGCCTCCAGCCAAACCTGAAGTCGTAATGAGCATGGACAGTGCTGACTTTATCAAGATGTTCAAAGGTGAGACAACTACTTTCACATGTGGTCCCTTCGGGTTGAAGGTACCAGTCTGACATGCTAACATGACTAACAGTGAACTGAAGCCATCAGTTAACATGTCATTATGGTGGCTGTTTGGTTTCATTCACTGTTAGCAACATTAGCAGTATTAGACTGAACTATTCCCTCAAGAGGTCAATGCATGGCAGGGAATAGTTAATAAGTTTAATTAAGTAAGTAATAAGCTGGTTTGAAGTGAGAGCTAATATGGACTCTGTCTCCAGGTGAACTAAAGCCTACTATGGCCTTCATGTCCGGCAAGTTAAAGATCAAGGGGGACATGTCCTTGGCAATCAAAATGGAGAAGATGATGGCCTTGATGAACAAATCCAAGCTGTAACAAGAATTACTCTGTCTTCTGCCTTAAATGGTGCACACCTCAGGGTGTGTCCTCAGATACAGTTTTTATTGAACCATCTCCTAAATGGAACTGTAGACAATTCCGTTCTTTCTTGTAATAGTAAAGCATAGTATGAATATAACACTGGCAGCTGGTGAATTAATTGTAGTGAAAGCCATGTGGACTGTTGAATTCAACTGACAATGGCTCCGCTCACATTCAATATATTTTCAACATAATTTGCTAGAAGTATGTTGCGATTGAATGGGCTGATTGTAAATCCATTTGATTAAGTCCTGTCCATTAATGTCCATGACGTTCCATCCCATCCGGTTCTATTTCACTGGCAGAGCTCTGAATATACAAACACACTGATGCTGTGCATTAAGGGCATGTTTCTAAATCTCCTCTCACAAAGAGGACAGTCTTGCTCCTTATTTGGGGCAAATCGACATATGTACAGGGAAGGTCAGAATAGGGCACTAATGTTTGGTGTCTGTTTCTTGTTTATAAAACTGTCTATACACTCAGATCATTCAGACTGATATTTGTTTGGACTTGCCTTAATATTGTAATAAACAAATAATAAAATCCAGGCTGTATTGTGTTTGTTTTCAGTCTTTCAGACTTTTATATAGTATCATAAACTTATTGATTTGTAGATGGTGACATAAAAGACAAAAGAACGGAATAAAGGTGGATGTCTAGCAAGTAAATGCTTCAAAAGTGTTTTAACAAAGTCACTATAAATACAAGATTAAATTCAATCTATTGGACATCAGTTTAAGCCTTCTTTAGAATACTGAAAAAGTATTTTCAGTATTTTGTGATTTTAATCAATTAGAACAATTATTCAGCTTGTATGATAAAAAGTCTCCTCTGGATTTCCATGTCAGAACAATTTTAGCAGTAGCCATCCATACCATACCAACCATAAAGGCTTGTTGTATCAGAGTATCCAAAAAACGCTGCTTCTGTTCTTTGATCGAACATAGTTTGACTATTGGAGTGCTTGTTGTAGTGTGGAGTTGGGCATTTCAAGTATGGGTGCACTGTAAACAGCTGAAATTTCTTTGTCCGTTGTAATTTCTTAGCCTTACCCTTGAGGAGGTCAGACACAGTGCTGATAAAGGAGTGGTAAAAGTTAGAAAAATCTAGGACCTGTTGCATCACTTATACCATGTGGGAGTCCGACCACTCAGTTACTGCAGCCCCTATAGCCTTCTCCATTCTGACTCCCACATAGCTGACATACTAGTATATACTTGTATACTAGTATATTGTCTATACAGTTGCTGTTCATAAAATGAGAATATCTTCAAAAAGTTGATTTATTTCACTAATTCCATTGAAGAAGTGAAACTTGTATAATTCATTCCACACATACTGATATATTTCAACTGCAGTAATTCAGGCAAAATGAGCCCCAACTAAGTATTGAGTGCTGTACATGCTCATACTTTTTATATTCATACTTTTCAGCCACAATTTCTAAAAATCCTTTCTTTGTATTGGTCTTAAGTAATATTCTAATTTTCTGAGATACTGAACTGGGTTTTCATTAGTTGTCAGTTATAATCATCAAAATAAAAAAAGAAATAAACACTTGAAATATATCAGTCTGTGTGGAATGAATGTATACATTATACAAGTTTCACTTCTTGAATG
>JBBPCY010016373.1:0-15155 GCA_037974405.1 Brachyalestes nurse
GAGAGAGAGAGAGAGAGAGAGAGAGAGAGAGAGAGAGAGAGAGAGAGAGAGAGAGAGAGAGTGAGAGAGAGAGAGAGCGAGAGAGACAGAGAGCGCGAGAGAGAGAGAGAGAGAGTGAGAGAGAGAGAGAGTGAGAGAGACAGGGAGCGAGAGAAAGAAAGAGAGAGAAAGAGAGAGAGTAAGAGGAAGAGAGAGAGAGAGAGAGAGAGAGCGTGCGAGAGAGAGATGGCTGTTACTGAACACCGAGAGTGACGCAGTATCGCATCCTGTACCACTGTACAGTATCTCAGACAAACACCTGCCATGTTTAAGTGCTCATTCTGCCTTTATTACTTACTGACTCATTTTAATGTAATGCTCGCTTTATAAGTACTCTGCAAGAGATTTAAGTCCCTTCGCTGATTCCTTTTGCTTGTAAAAACACTTTATAACATTAGAAATAAACACAAATAAACATTAATGCATTCAACTGTTGTAGGGGTGCAGTGATCTGGTTAGAAGAACACAGGTTCGGGTCCAGATTTCTCCTGGTGTCCCTTCACCAACAGCACCTGGTCTCATTTAATGAAGGACTGATTAACCAAACCAGGTACTGGGTGATGATACAAATAATACTGAGCTTGAGGGTGGAAATGGTTAAACACTATGACATAAATGTACAAAATGTTGCTCTATTATGATAAATACCAGCTTAGAAACAACATCATAGAAATACAATTGTAGTTTGCTTTAAATGTTGCCTGTTATTTTTTGTAAACCTCCACGTAAGTATTTTATTTATCAATGTTTATTTGAATCTGTTTAACAGTGTTTTACAGCACCCGCCATCTGGAATATGGATAAACATCAGAGTCCTTTCGAAATTTGGACCGATTAAATTAAGAGAGATGAACCAAATTCCATGTAATGCTGAAATTCATAAGGATTTTGAAGATTCAACAATACACTCAAATTGCTGTACGGATATATATATAGATATATAGATATATAGATAGATAGATAGATAGATAGATAGATAGATAGATAGAGAGAGAGAGAGAGAGAGAGTGTGTATATGTGTGTATACGCCCAGTGAGGTAAAATACCACTAGTATGCTTCTATTTTTTAATTCTTTTCACACACACATACACACATATATTTGCAAAGTGGGTTCTAGTGGAGAAAAATACCACTAGTATGCTTCTATTTTGTACACACACACTAACACGCATCTATATATATATATATGTGTGTGTGTGTGTGTGTGTGTACATGTATGTATTGTTTGTAGAAACATTTGATGATGAAATGGACCAACATAAACATTTTTCTCTTTTTTTTGTTACACTGCACAGTTCCAGGTTAACCAAAGGCATAGAATAATCAAGCCATGACAACAACTATTCATCTGTTTCCACATGTTCCAACAGAAACCAGAATCTCAACATGAGAAAAGCATCAAACAAGTCATACTCATTCTCGTACTCCTGGTTTCGGAGGACACACATTGTCTTTGTCTCCATGCTCATGTCTTTTACACATTTATATTTCACTTGTATGTCTCCAAAACAAACCGCCAACATGACCAACAGCCACTCACCAAATTCACAGCTGAACAAATAATGCCAGGTCATGATCAGGGGTGAGTGATAATGCAGAGCAGAGAATCGACAGCAGAAGGTCACCAAGAACAGGTTTGGACAACAGTTGCACTTCATTCCTGTAACTAAACAGTAATTACACATAAAACCAGGGATTACATGTTACCAGAAGAGCTGGGTTTTACCAGAGGGCTCAACAGACTCTTCACCATCCTTTAAAAGTGGTTCCTGAGTACACACAATAGTTTTATACACTCATTACAAACAGGCTGCTATTTGTCCGCTGCTGTGGTTCCATATAAAATCAATGCTTTCACTGATGAACCACTGAAGAACTCCATTAAGGGTGTATGGAAGGGTAACATCTGAAAGCATTAAGGGTTAAAGTGTTCTTTGAAGGTTCTTCAAGGTTCTCCTTTATAATCAAGAGCCGTTCTTAAGCACTCAAAATGATTGTCTTGGTTAAATACAAAGTCAATACTTTCACTGAAAAACCCGCTGAAAATCCCAAGCAATTTCCTCCGGCATCACTTACGTTTTCTAATTCTGATTCTGTTTCTTAAGAAGGGAGCATAGAAGAGTGACCACGCAAAGAACCATCTGAAAGCACAAAGGGTTAAAGGGTTCTTCAAGGTTCTCCATCATAATCAACAGCCATTCACTCAGAGCCCTCCAACAGTTGTTATGGTTCACTACACAATCAATGCTTTCACTGAAGAACCCTATTAATAAGGGTGCATAGAAGGTTGACCATTCAAAAAACCATCTGAAAACATAAAGGGTTAAGGTTCCTCAAAGGTTCTTCACGATACTACTTCATAATCAAGAGCCATTCACTTAGAGAGCAACTTAAGCACTCAAACAGTTAATGCAGTTCAATAGTTAACCATTGCTTTCACTGAAGAAACCTTGAAGAACCCCTTTATTAAGCATGTACAGAAGGGTGAACACTCAAAAAACCATCTGAAAACATTAAGGGTTAAAGGGTTCTTCAAAGGTTCTTCAAGGTTTTCCTTTATAATCAAGAGCCATTCATTCAGGGCACTCAAACGGTTCTCAAGGTTCAATATAAAATCCAACCAAAAAGAAGCCACACCTGAGTAACTGAAAACCAAGACCAGCTGATTACAGAGGTGGAGTCAGGTGTGCCTCCTGCTTGGTTGGAAAGAAAACCTGCACCCACAGCGGCCCTTTCTGGAGCGGTTTGGGCACCCCTGGGTTAAAGGGTTCTTCAAGGTTTTCCTTTATAATCAAGAGCTGTTCATTCAGAGCACTCAAATGGTTCTCAAGGTTCAATATAAAATCAATGCTTTCACTGCAGAACCTTTCTGACCATAAGGCTGACCATTCAAAGAACCGTCTGAAAGAAAAAAGGATTAAAGACTAAAGGTTCTTCAAGGTTCTCCTTCATAATCAAGAGCCATTTACTAAGAGAAGAATTTCAGCACTCAAAACGATTGTCATGGTTCAATTCAAAATCAATGATTTCACTGAAGAACCCACTTAAAAAGTGAGTATAGAGGGTTGACTACCCAAAGAACCATCTGAAAGCATACAGAGTTAAAGGATTCTTGAAGGTTCTCCATTATAATCAAGAGCGATTCATTCAGTCCACTCAAACAGTTGTTATGGTTCAATACAAAATCAGCACTTTCACAGAAGGACCCTATTTAAAGGGGGGGGGGAAGGTTGACCACTCAAAAAACATCTGAAAGCATAAAGGTTTAAGGTTTCCTCAAAGATTCAAGATACTTCTTCAATACAAAAATCTAAATAAATCAATGCAAAATCAATGCTTTCACTGAAGAACCCCATTATTAAGGATGACCAAAGAACCATCTGAAAGCATAAAGGGTTAAAGGGTCCTTCAAAGGTTCCCCTTTCATAATCCAAGATCAACTTAAGAGATCAACTTAAGCACTCAAACAGTTATCATGGTTTTATATATATTATCAATGCTTTCACTGAAGAACTTTTGAAGAACCCAATTATTGTGGGTGTATATAAGGGTGGCCACTCAAAGGACCATATGAAAGCATAAAGGGTTAAAGCATTCTTCTCTATAATGGAGAACCTGGTATATGGTTATAAAATGATTGACAACAGTTTTAGGTGCATAAGTTGTTCTCTAAGTGATTGGGTCTTGATTACAAAGAAGACTCTTTGACGATTTATGCTTTCAGATGGTTCTTTGAGTGGGCACCCTTCTATACTCCCTTATTAAGAGGGTTCCTAAAATTAATCTGGAAATTCCAAAAGCAAGTCATCAAAACATTTTTCAGAATCATGATGTGATCAGAGGAATAGAAGTGGGAGATTTTGATCTGACTGTTGACAAGTTATGATAACAAAACAAAGAGTGGCTCATTTGTTTTGTGGTTTCACACCACACCCACCTCAGGGCACACAAATGAAGTATCCTCGAGCAACAAAAGGCATAAACAAAACAAACATATAATGTAAAGTGTCAATTCCGTCATATGTGAACACACAGCAGCACAGCACACAGTGTGAACAGTGTGAAATTCTTTCTATGTATTTAACCCATTCTGTGAATGTAAGTAAAGCAGTGAACGTAAGGAAAGCAGTGGGCAATCAGGAAGACAGAGAGAGAGGGAGAGAGACAGACAGACAGACAGACAGAGAAAAAGAGACAGAGAGAAAGGAAAGAGAAAGGGGGGAGAAAGGACAGAGAGACAGCGAGAGAAAGACAGAGAGAAAGAGAGAGACAGAGAGATACAGAAAGAGAGAGAGATACACACAGAGAAAGAGATACAGGGACAGACAGAGAGAGGGAAAGAGGAAAGAGAGACAGACAGAGACACAGACAGAGACAGACAGAGAGAAAGAGAGAGACAGACAGAGACACAGACAGAGAGAAAGAGAGAGACAGACAGACACAGACAGAGAGCAAGAGAGAGAGAGACAGAGACACAGACAGAGAGAAAGAGAGAGACAGAGAGAAATACACAGTGAAAGAGAGATATACAGAGAAAAAGAGACGGACAGATAGAGAGAGGAAAGAGAGACCGAGTGAGAGCGAAGGAGGGAGGGAGGGAGGGAGAGAGAGAGAGAGAGAAAGAGAACTGTTTAAAGCACTCTTGAGCATCTCATCACCACCTCGAAACCTCAGCACTGAAGAAATTACGCAAGAACAGCTTCATCCGAGTCTCGTTCAAACCAAGTCAGAATTTTAGGGCTCAAATTAAGGCTGAAGCTGTAAAGTTGATAGAGGAGAAAGCTCTAAAAGGCAAAGGTGAAACAATCGAGAACTTTTTCTTGCCAAAAACACAACACTGCCTACACACTGCACCCAACTTCGCTGTTTACACCCACAGAGATCCTCCCGGATATCAGAGACACAGAGAGATACAGAGTGAGAAATAAATAGAGAGGGAAAGAGAGAGGGAGAGATGAGACCGATAGGGAGAGACAGAGAGAGAAAGAGAGAGACAGAGAGAGGAGAGACCGAGAGAGAGTGAGAGAGAAAGAAAGAGAGGGAGACAGAAAGAAAGAAAGCGCGAGAAAAAAACGCGTCCCGCTGTTTTTGGTCGTGTGTTTGGCCGTGTGTGTGGCCGTATGTGTTTGGTATGTGTGTGGGTGAAAAGTGTAGGTGTGTTTGCAGGTCTCCTACCCGGGGCTGGTTGTCCCCTGTCCGGGCTGTGTCCGCCGCAGGGCTCGTAGTAAAGCCGTGCGCTCCGTGTTGTTTACAGACTCAGCGCGGAGCTCCGATTGGTTCCAGGGAGAACCGGGAGACGCCCCGCAGAACCAACCTCACTCAGACCTCACCCTCCAACACACATACACACACGCACCGCGGGGTGGCGCTGTCCCCTCACTGTACTCTCTGATGGGAGACCCGGGGGCACAGGGTTAACCCTTACTGTCAGAAATATGGCAATAATGCCTTTTTTGCTTGACTGCTGAAATCAATCTGTGTAGAAAATATACTCATACACATATAGCCACACAGAGAATGTTACTAATGTTATTATTACTACTGGATTTTCTACACAGTGCAATAACTTACTTCAAACCACCATTTTTGTCCTCAGCAGTAGGCTTCACTCAGCTGTGTTACTTACCTATAGTATTTATATCCAGCATTTCTGTATATGGCATATTTTCATATTGGTTTCAGATTTTGATATTCAGATTTTGATATTCAGATTTTGATATTCAGATTTTCATATTCAGATTTTGTAATTTAGATTTTATTTAGACTTTATATTTTATATTGTTATTGTCTCTGTGTCTTGCAGTCATTACATAGGCAATTTTCTCCGAGATCAATAAAGTTTTCTGATACTGATAAGCAGTGGTAGCGTAAAAACGTCCTTCCTGCCAGGTAACTGTAAAACGCAATTTTAAAAAATATTTGCATGGTGCGTTTATATATATATATATACTACTCTAGACTACATAATATGCAGTAATTATCTCCTGGTGCGTGTATTGCAGCTGCTACGAAGCCAGGGCCACTCGGTCCCAACTCGGGTGTTTTCGGGTGTTTCCGGATTTTTAAACCCCTCTTCGGCTTTTTCCGCCCTGCTTCTCGGAACGATTCAGGAACCGATTCGCTACAATTGATTGAAAGAATCGAGAATCTGATTCATTTTCGTTCCGGTTGGAGGGATTTTATTATATAAATTTGACAAAGAGCACAAATAGTCAAACGAGGAGTACAAACAACAGGACCAGTATATAGTAAAATATACAAAAAACCCAAAAATAAACAAACGTCAAATTTTCTGCTAAAGCCAAAAAAAGAATGGAAAGCAAGTTCTAGTAGACACGATTTACTATAATTCATGCCTTTGTGGTTTTATTAGGTTATTTTAACTTATACTTTACGTTTTTATATTATACTGTTTTATTTTACATTATACTTTTATTCTATTAGTTATGCTGCTTCTACTTTCTTCTAATTTGCTGCTGTAACGGTGCAAATTTTCCAGCTGTGGAACTTATAAAGGGTTATCTTATCTTGCCTTTTTATGTCTCAATGTGTATTGTGAAAAGTGTCATATGATACTGTTGTGTCGATACTTTAATTATAAATGTTTGGGTTAACTGGGCGAATCAGTAGTCCTTCTGAAAAATGGTGAAAGGTCCAGTTGTTTTTATTATTATTATTATTATTATTATTATTATTATTATTATTATTATTAGACATACTCAGCATACACTATATGGACAAAAGTCTCTCAATGAACTCAGGTGGCACCTTACTTCCAGTGAAGAGCAGACTTAATCCTTCAGCAGACCAAGACAATTTGGTCAACGCCATGCCTCCAACTTTCCACCATGACCATTTCCCAGTGCACAAAGCAAGCTCCATAAAGACATGGTTGGATGAGTTTGGTGTGGAAGAACTTGACAATCCCGCACAGAGCCCTGACCTCAACCCCATCCAGCACCTTTGGGATGAACTGGAACAGAGATTGTGAGCCAGGCCTTCTCATCCATCAGTGTCTGACCTCATAAATGCTCTACAGAATAGATGGGCACATGGAGAAACTCCAAAATCTTGGGGAAAGCCTTCCAAGAAGAGTGGAAGTTTTTATAGCTATGAAGGCGGGACCAATTCCATATGAAAGTCTATGTATTTGAATGCAGTATCACTAAAATCCCTGTTGGTGGAATTATTTGTCCATATAGTGTATTACATATTAATAACAAAACATATAATTATAATATAAGAAGACGAAGAAGAAGAATTATTTTTGCAACAACAACAATAATAATTGTTATTATTATTATAACACATGCTCAACCCATAACATGAACGCTTCAAAACGACAACTGGGACTCGTGAATCGATTCGACCGGTTCAATTCACAACAATGATCCAAACGAGTCGGCTCGAGTGGCGATTCCCTCCCGACTCGGACTCCTGTGCAGGTCTCGTCAGTGTGAAGATGGCGACGGCTCCGCTGTACTGCGTCTGCCGGCAGCCCTACGATGTGAGCCGGTTTATGATCGAATGCGACATTTGCAAGGACTGGTTTCACGGCAGGTAAGCATTTTAAATACTCCTGCGTTGTAAAGTGTCCAGAAATGCCACCTTAAGGCTTCCTGTGAGTGTGTATCCCTGCAGTTTGTGGAGTCAGACCGACTCAGCTGAGAGTGTGTTGTGGGGCTGCAGCTGAGAAGCGCTTCATGTGGAGCTTTGTTGTGATCCGGAGGAACGGTGTACAACAAAAACGAGATTCTTGCCTTCACTCTTCATGCAACCCGCCTCATTCTGTTTCTGTTTTGTTTCTTCATACTACTTTTTACTGCTTATCAGACTGACAGGCTCGTCCAGTGGCTCCAAGCTTGCAATTCGAACCAGGACAAAAACAAAACATTGCATTTTAGCAAACTCGCTAATCCCTATGGTTAGCATTGTAGGTTAGCTCGTGTAGCTCAAAAGCTGTGTGCATTTATTTTTTTGACCAGTAAAGTACGGCTGAAATCTGTTTTCCCAATACATCTACTGCCAAAGACTTCCAGATTCTCACTGATCAACTGCTAAGTTTATTAATAACAAAAACAGACTTGGTGATCGATTTCAGAAGTTGCCATGGCAGTTCGTTTCTGATTTCAGGACAAACGGTTTAAGTTGCTGAAGTTTATGTTGGTTCGGTTTAACAGATAACGACCATAATAAAAACACTATATGGACAAAAGTATTGGGACTCCAGCAGGGACATTAATGACATTTGCATTCAAATACATATACTTTCAAATGAAGTTGCCCCCTACCCCCTACCCCCGACTCCCTTCCCCCTTTGCAGCTATAACAGCTTACACTCTTCTTGGGAGGTTTTTCACAAGATTGTGGAGTTTCTGTGGGAATTTGTGCCCATACCTTCTGTAGAGCATGTACGAGGTCAGGCACTGATGTTGGACGAGAAGCCCTGGGTCGCGATCTCCGTTCCAATTCATCCCAAAGGTGTTGGATGGGGTTGATGTCGGGCTTTGTGCGGGACAGTCAGGTTCTTCCATCCAACCATGTCTTTATGGAGCTTACTTTTTGCACTGGGCCACTGTCATGGGGAGACAAAGTTGAAAGCATGGCGTTGATCAAATTGTCTTGGTATGCTGGAGCATTATGATTGCCTTTCACTGGACGTCAGATGCCACGTGAGTTCAATACTTAAGAGGTGTCCCAATACTTTTGTCCACGTAGTGTCTAAGATGCTGTTCATGTGAGTGGAGCTGCAGCCCGTCCGGATTGTATGCTCATGTAATCTGTGACGGTGTGTTTTGTTTTCTCTCCCTCTCTGTCAAATTTGGAGCTGAAACGTGGTGTTGTGTTTTGAGTGTCACTTCCGAAACCTCTCAGCTGTTCTCTTGTCGTCTCTGTTCTCCACACAAATGAGGTTTTCTCCTTGTCGACCTGTTTTATTTGCCCTTTTTGAGCTTTTTCTTGTTGTGTGCTTTCTGGTCCTGCAGCTGAAGCAGGAGAAAAGAAGTGAGTGGTATTTTGAGAGAGAAGTGAGGAGGGGGCTCTAAACAAAGAGCAGCCGTGGAGTTCACACGTTGGGAATGTCTCTGTGTCTCAGGATCATGTGAGCTTTTTTAGAGCACGACTCGCTTTTCCCTGCTGCAGTGTTCAGCTGTGGGTTGTATGCAGGTCTGAGGGGCCCCTCTTTGGTGAAATACTGGAGCTTTTTTGTGTGTGTTTGGTCTCTGGTTTGGCAGAGGAGGTCGGACATTTAAATGCCTCGCTTTGCAAATATGGGCACGTGGTGGGAGCCGCCTAGTGGCAGGATAAGGACCTCCCCTAAAAGGGCCAGAATCCTTTTATAAGTAAAGGGTGTAAAGTGTCTATTCTGTCAAATGTGAACACACCACACCACAGCACACGGTGTGAAGTGTGACATTCTTTCTCTGCATTTAACTCATTCATCAAGTGAAATAGTGGGCAGCCAGCAACGCAGTGGAGAGTGTGGGGACGGTAGGTTGCTCAAGCGTACCTCAGTGCTGCCACTACAGTCAAACCTACGGACTTCTGTCAATAAACTGGGTGGGTGGTGACTGGGGGTCAGAAGGCTGTGGCTTTGAATCCCAGGTCTGCCAATGGCACCACTGAGATACCCTTGGACAAGATGCCACTTCCTGGGCGCTGTGTTCCTGGCTGCCCACTGCTTCACTTGGTGAATGGGTTAAACACAGAGAAACAATTTCACACTGTGTGCTGTTGTGTTCACATATAACAAATAGGCACTTTACATTACATAAACCGGGGAGCCCAAGCTTTTTGTCTTTGTGGGCAAGTGGCTGAAAAGATAAAACAACATAGAAGTAAAGGAGATTTAAAGTATGTTTTGGGGAATTTCTAGCAGGCCTCATCAAACACATGGACAGTTTTCTTGCTAAAAATGACCTTCATGCAAAATGAATGGTGTTTCTGTAAACTGATGAAATGCCAATTTTTCCTCTGAAATACTGTCCAATTGTGCAGTAGAACATACCATTTTCCCATCTATAAAAAAAATATAACTTTAAAGTTTAACTTAATAATTTAAGCCTTTACAGAAATTAGCAAGACTATCCAGGCTTTTCTCTGATCACACTACATGGCTACATTGGTCGCATCTCTCTCTCTCTCCCCCCCCCCAAGTCAATTCTGCAGCGATGTACAGCTCATTCAATGCCATCACATGAGCAAAAATATGGATGTGAAATAGGAAACAGCTATATTATGGTACGTATGATGTATGTTCAATAGGCATGATACACACTTGGTTGCATTGAATCATCACTACTGTGTACATCAGTGTCTGTGTGGGCAAAGCTTACAGAAAAAGCTGAAACTGTCAGTTTGGTTGACAAAAGACTGTGTTCCAGTCCGATATCACACCAGTGTAGCGCTCCTCGCTCCGTGTTCAGTTTGGTTACTGTCTTGCTGTTTTCCCCTGCTGTTGTCTTAACACCCTTCCTCTCTGTGTAGTGTGGAACTGTCGCCTGCCACCAATAGGATTAGGCTGTCTAGCCAGGAGCCTGGGGGGCCCGAGGCAAGGGCCTGGCCTGTTATCTGGCTGTGTTCACGGGCCCACTTGGGAGGCAGCAGCCTCCGGGGGTGAGGAGCACGGAGGATTATGAGACTCTCTGCTATTCATTCCTGACAGTGATGGGAGGCTCAGCCTAATATCAGCTTTACAGTAACGGCACAGCCTTCGACTGGCTTTGTGTGAGCGAACCAGCCGGTTAAGTCCATGCCAGTAGCAGAAACGCTGTTTTATATGCAAGTGCACACAATCAAATCATAGACACATATATAGATATACACCAAAATATATATGCGTGTATACTTACACACACACACACATAAATAAATATATCTATATATGTATATACATTCTACACACACATATGCTTCAACAATTATATGTATATGTGTGTGCGCGCACACATGCGTTTATGCACATAAAGATATTTATAGATATGCTTAAACATTTGAATGTGTGTGAAGAGAAGCAATAGAAGATTGATGGAGGCCCCCATTAGCCACGGGCAAGTTCAAAGCCCCATTCATCAATGTCTCTCAATGATGAAAATGTAGAAGGGAGATAGATGGTCTGTCTTTCTACCAAAATGTTTAGTCTGATTGGTTCTCGGTTAAAAAACGTCTACCCTTGAGTGGGAAATGGCAGATTTATAATGATATATGCCTTAGTCCATGGACAATTTAATCAGGCAGGTTTGGCTTGATAAAAATAAACCCTGATGTGATTTTTAACATTTTTTTTTGTTAGCACGGTTCATTAGAGCATGTAAGAACATTGCCATGCGAACACTGGACCAACCCCCCTGAGCAGGTCTGTCTTAGTTTGCTTCCAAATGAACTCTGATGCTCTATAATTGAAGTATGAACATGATACTTATAAAACAAGACTAAGAACAGTTTTCTGATGCTGTAGTGACACCTGCATGTGCCCAATCAGTTTTTCCCTGTATAACCATGGAATACATCTTATGGAACAACATTAAATAACTCAGATTCACTGTGTCTTGAGCAATATGTAATTTTCTGCTTTGGTCTGGACCATGATAAACAAGCTACAAATATAAACATATCCTTAGTGTGACTTTTAGAGTCAAGTGATGCATCACATCACTAGAGTAGCAGTTATAGTCATCATAGAGCTAATTTCCCACATGATGACCAAGTGCTAGGCTGTGGCCTTAAATTGAAAAAGTAAACCCCTTCTTTTGAAAATAATCTATCTTAAAAAAAATATAACTAAGTTTGGTGCCTTCAAATATTGTATGGAAGACAGTTTCAAAATCCCAGCCCTTTCAATAGATGAGTGTGGCATAATGTATTACCCCAATCTGAGAAATTGACCCTCAAGCAGCATTTTAGTTCCAGCCTTAATGGATCACACCTAGGTCTCCAGGTACATCTCCATCTTTAAACTCCATCTCTTAAAAACCTCCTTGCCCTACTGTATGAGATGTGTGGTACCAGGCTTTATATTCTCAACACTTTCATTTCTCACTGATATCTGGGAAGGAAATGTGACCATAAGCGTTTCTGAGCACCCCAGAGGAGGTGACCAGGTAGAGTGTTGAAGTTTGAAGTACCATCATATTACATTACAATACATTACGTTCATTTGGCAGACAGTTTTGTCCAAAGTGACTTGCAGTTTGAGGAAACACTCAAGTTTCAGGACAGTGTGAAAACCAGAGGTGCGTTCTAAGTGTTAAAAACTTATCTAAGGAGAAGTGCAAGAAGAGGAGGAGATTTTCTCTGTACAGAGGAGTCTTCAGGAGGTTTTTGACGATGGAGAGGGATTCTGCTGCTCTGGTCGCCTTAGGCTGTTCATTCCACCTGTGTGGAACCACAAATGAAACCAGTCTGGACTGGGTTCGTCTTGTGTATTGGGATGGCAGAGATAGACGATGTTCCTTGGAAGAGCGGAGGACCTCCCAGTATAAACACCCAGTATCCTGGTATGTCTTATAGGTGCTCAGAGAGACAATTGGTGTTTCGTGCCCCAAGAGAAAACGTTGTTGGAAATATTTGCTGGAGATACTGGGTTCCAGCTGTGTTCTGCGTCGGTGTACTAGAGAGATTAATCTAGCTGGAAGTGGAAATGAAACTCACCAAATATCTGGGTCATCAGTTCTTGTCCTGGAGGGCCAGAGGGCCTGAGCAGTCTCATCTTTAAGTGGACCTGGTTTCATCTCAGTTCTTAATGCTGCGTTATTTCAGGCTCTATTTTTGCCCGCAGCACCAACTCGTGAATTTACAACAAGAGTTATCATCATGCATCGTGTACTACAGGGCCGCTTGTCCACAAGGTGGTTATGTCCATTAATTATGGGTTGCATTATATCACAAGGATAGCACTGACTCTGACGGATACTACATAACAGTCAAGTGGACGTGAGCCACGTTACTGACTGGAGTCTGGAGCCCTGAGAATACTCGAGAGTCAAAGTATAAGAAACATGGCTACACACAGAACTCTCTATTGGTAGTTACTTAGTGTTAAAATTGCTTTTAATATGTTGTAGAATGCATCCTGGGATATCAGGACTTTGACTTAAGACTTGCCTTAGGGCTCAAACTAAGAATCATGACTTGAGACATACTTGTTACTTGCTTGTTCCCAGTTTTGCTGCATTACGACTTTTGGACACAACTGGAATGCAAACACTATATAGCTGGCAATATGAGTCAGAAAGCTTGACTGTGTGTAAAATGCTGTTCTAAAGGATCATTGGTGTCTTTGACTCTCTTTACACCTGATCACTTAATGGAACTAGAAACTAGATCCGCAAGTGCAAGTGCATCTCCAGTCTGTCAGACTGCAGTCTGACTGCTATGTGTAGAGTAATATGTAAATCTGCTACAGCAACCAATTGTCTGTGCTGCTCCTAATTTTTCTGTTCTATTCAAACAAAAAGCATGATTTGCTGTCAGTAGTGAAGAATAATTTTAAGAATAATTAAGGTAATTAAGAATAATTATCCTGAGTCATTGCAATCATGCACCATGTTGATAAAAATGTGCATTAAAGCAAGACAGGGAAAAAAAGTAAAGAAAGTTTAACTAAAGTGGTGCTTTATTTGGCTCATCCAAACTGAGTTACTGCATATAACTCAGAGGAACTCCAGCCAGGAGATGAATTAGCAGCGACATGTACATTAAGTGGCGGCAGACTCAGGGCCGCCTCTTCAATTACCAGCGGAAGAAGGCGCCGTCACAGTAAAGGGAGGACTTTTGGTTGTCAGGTGTTTCTTAGAGAGACAGATGTGTGTACACCGATATAACGTGTGGCTGGGATGTGTTTGAACAGTGTTCCTTGGCTTTATTCAGATATAATCCAGATGAAGTGACTAGGTGTACAGTAATCCCTCGCTTTTCGCAGGGGTTACATTCCAAGAGCACCCGTGTATAGTGGAAAAACCGCGTTGTTGTGTTTTGGTTAACTGTCTAAAAATGCCTATTTTTATAGTGTAAACCCTAAATATGCACCCAAAAGTGCTCCCTGAACACTTTAATTTCTTTTGCGTGACAAAAGTATTGAGACACCTGGTTTTCGGAGAATAAAACTAGATCTACTCGGGCTAAAAATACAAATGAGGGCTCGTTGGAAGGCTCTCCTGGAGATCTACTGAACTGTGGAGTTTGAAGTGTCTGAGTGCTTTCCCCGCTGAGAAATGCAACTCAGAAGGTCACAGGACAAAAGTATTGGTACACCGCGGCGAGGTGAACAGGTCTCCTTGTGTGAAAACATATATTTATTGCCATGAAAAAGCAAAAAAAAAAAAAAAGGCAGAGGATATTTGCAGTTTCCGCGTTATTGTGGGGATTTCCGCATAAAACTGAGTTCGGTTCTCAAAAAAAATCAGCACGTGACTGATTACGCGACTCCTGATCCGCATAAAACTGGGGGATTGCTGTAAATTGGGTCATTTATGGCCCGTCTGGATTCAAATTGTTAATAGCAACGCATAAAACAGGACATAATGATCCCAAAAGACAAGATATGATGTCTAGGCAGCTCTTGTTGAACACAGTCTATATTTTGCAAGTTTCAACCAGGATTAGCGTCGCACAATTTATAGCCTGTTAATCAGTATCACAATATCCGTCTCTGTGATGTCGATATTGATATGCAATATGGAAATGAGCCTTTAACCAATCGCAGCTCCAGGTGAGTTACTAGGTGTTCTGATAAATTGAGGTGTTGATGTAATCCAACAAAAGACAAATTATTTGGGCAGAAATTCAGCCATTAAAGGCACTGATTGCCAAAAACATTTCAAATTTCATCATTTCATTGTTCCATGACCATTTTCAAACCATAGAATTAAACAGGCTGTTTTTTTTTGTGTCTATAAGGCTGATGATTACGGCTGTAACGACACACCAAACCCACGATTCGGTTCGTTTCACGATTTTTGACCCACGATTCGGTTCATATCACGATTCATTTGTGGTGGAGGAGAGGAGAAATTCTGAGGTGCCATTTTGTTTGGAGACAACTTATCTTTACCACAAAATTATAAACCAATAAACACTTAAATACCGCTTCCTTTCCATTCATACTGAGGACAAGGCT
>JBBPCY010016382.1:0-15154 GCA_037974405.1 Brachyalestes nurse
GAGAGACAGAGAGAGAGAGAGAGAGAGAGAGAGAGAGAGAGAGAGAGAGAGAGATAGAGAGAGAGAGAGAGTTTCCCATGGTCTCTCATTATTTCGTGGATAAAGATCATGCAAAACCTGCAGCAGGTTATGGAAATCAGCACAGACCTCCACACGAGTGTCTGCAGGCTACATATAGCGAAATGGGAGCACGTTAGAGACTTAATCTGTGTAGGTGTCCTCCGTGCATGTGTGTGTGTGTGTGTCTGTGTGCGTGTGTTTTAGAGAGAAACCTGTATGATCTCTACATGAATGGGTCTTGCTGAAGGAGCAAAGTACCTGAATAAATATACTTCTTGTACTTTTCTGGTACTTTCACTTAAAGGGCCCTTATCATGTTAAAATGATACTGTAACACTATTAAAATAAAAGTTTCATTTAGTACATAGCCATTGTTGACTCTAAACACTCCGTATATAGTAACTGTGCTCCAAAAACAAACTGTTTTGAGTCCACTGTCTTTGTGACGTCACAAAAACCAACACATTTACACATATCTGGCTATTCGGTCTACAGCAGGTTAGCTCCGCCCACTCACTGAAGCTATAAGGAGTGTTTCAGCACAAGCTGTTTTTTTTAATTAGACACAATACAGTGTAGCCAATCAGAACAGAGCTCATTTACACATCGTTTAAACTAATAAGGCAGGTTTTACTGACAAACTGCTGAGCGGCGGCTTCAGTAGCGCGCCACCTGTTGGCATGTTAGATATACAGTACTGTTCAAAAGTCTAGACCCCACCTCATTTCTTCATACTTTGCTTCCAAAGATGCAGACTCTCATTTTCAGTCCAGTCTCTGAACCTGACCAGTTTCAGAGGAAGGTTTTTGTTTGTTAAGACACACAGTGACCTACGTATGAATCATTCAAGCAGAACAAAAGTCCTGAGGTCCTGAACCAGTGAAGAAACAGGAGCAGATGATTCCAGATGATCAGGTGGTGATCAGTATACTGGTGGTGCTGAATGCTGAGTGGTTGGAGCTCCTTTATCTAGGCTCCTTGTATCTTTAGACACTTTGGCGCAGTAAAACATTTCTTCTCATTTCTTTTATCTTAATGTACTATATATACTAAGTATTTGACTGCTATTAAGCAGCGTTTTTGCACCGACAAGGTGATTCAAAGCAAAATATGAAGAAATCCGTATTTTGCACAGTACTGTGTATACCCTATGTGTTCCACTGTGATCCTGGTAAGGTCACTGCTGCGACGTCTCCTGGGTCAGACGCCCTGATGGGATGTAGATTAGCATTGTAGTCTGGAATCTCTTCATTTCAAAGAAAACTTTTTCTTTCCCTCCTTTGAGTAGGAAAATGTTTGAACTCCCTCCCTAATTACTGTGTCTTGAAAGTCAGTCCTCCCCTCCACTCAGAGGACGGAGCTTTCATTTCCTTCAAACACTGCATTTCCGAGAAGCACTCTGAGCGCTCAACGTGATTTTAAAGAGAAAGTTATGAGATGGTAATTAATTGTGCTGGTGAAACATATTTTCAACTTTTAGCAAGTCACCTAATATCCACTAAAGGCAAATTAACAAACAAAAAGGTCAACTTTAAAAACATTTATTTCTGAATTTGGATAGAGTATTTTCCCTTCTGACCAACAGAGGGCGCACTGGGGAAAGTCAGTCATGACTTATATGGTCTTTTCTGGGGGGTTGGGTGGTCTGGGGGGATTCCATTGCCCCGCCCCCCCTCAGTATAAAGTTCAAGTGAAATGAGTCTGTTTAGTCCAAAGAACTTTTCAATCACAGAAGTACTTTTCCTTGTGGATCTGAAGGTTTCTAACATGCTTCCAGCTCTGAGTCTCACTCTGACTGTTCTTCTGCCACTTGCAGGTGAGTCTGATCTCTCTCTAACAAAACATTAAGGTACAACACCCACAGCATGCACTAAAAACTGAACTAGAATGAAGATTGATTTTTTTCTCATTCAATTCAATTCATAAACTGCGGCATGAATAAAATATACAACACACTTTTCTCCTTTACTTGCTGTAAATCAGAAAACTTTTAGATCCTGGAGGAAAAGCTTAATGCTACAACTGCACAGACACAGATATGAACATTATAAAATATAGTATAAAGTCAAAATAAAACTCTCCAGAAAATACTCTATACTACACTATACTATGTACACAAAAGGCTGTGGTCAGTAAGAGAGGTGGATATAAATACTAGAGATAAACTGCTGAAGTAGTTATTAATTTACACAAATAGTGATTTGGAGTTTGGAGTCTGGAGTCTACACGTAATAGTCACATATGTAGTGATTTTGCACGTGATAATCAGTGTTTGTCAGTCTTTGCAGGTTTGAATGGCAAATTCATTGAATTGCCTTCTCTCTGAGTAATATTGTGCCTATATCTAGACTAATAAAAGGTTTTCAGGGGCTCATATGATAATAAACTTCTCTAACTTTTAAACTTGACACTGAAAATAGTTATATTTCTTGTGAAGCTGCTCTGCAGGTGGACATCAGTCCTCGGGCGGCACTCTTTAAAGTGGGAGACAGGCAGGAGCTGAAGTGCTCCATGTCTGAATGTCCGGAGGATGTGGCTTTCTCCTGGATCTCGCTGGAGGACAAACCTCTCTATGCTCAGTCGAAGTCTTCCCCCAAAGAATCGGTTCTGATCTACAACAGCGTGACCAAAGAACACGAAAATGAAATTCAGTGCAGGGCGCGGTGCAATGGTGTGTCCAAACAGGCCAAGGCCACCATTAAAGTCTACTGTAAGTATGCCTTAACACTGATCTGCAGGAGAGGTGGGTACAGGAGGCTAAACATACAAAAATATTAGGACAACAAAACAACAGGTCCCGCAGCAGTAAAAGCAGCCTAGCTAATGCAACTGGAAAAAAGTGAAAAGGTTTCTGCCTTCAGGCTACAAAAACTCCTACTAAATTCAATACAGAACTGCAGTGGAGCTTTAGCAGCCAGCATCGGGCAGCAGAGGAACTGATGTGTGTAAGGCTCTCTGACACTCTCTGAATTGTGTTAAGTTCTCTTTTCGGATCCAGTTGGTCTGAAATAAAATCCTAAAACTCCAAAGTGAGAGATGTGAGGGAAGACAAATCTATTCAGTAAATAAAACTATTCGGAGCTGATTCAAAATCCTAGAATACGTTTACTTGCGGATGTCATGATTAAAAAATATAATAATAATGATATTAAAAAAGTAATCAGTTAAAATGTACATCCTGAATGAATCGCCTCAGTGCTTACTTCTGCAGGTCATTATAAAGCCAGTCTCAATATTCTCCACAAAGGGAGTTTTAGGCCCTTTAATTGCTATCGTGAGCTTCACTGAAAGGGAGGAAACCCACACCAGCAGGATCTCACAAATGCTGGTGTGTTTGTAGTTACAAATTTCACATATATGAAGCAAATTTAAATATTTGGTGTTAAAAGAAAGTGGATGCATATGTTTACTCGATCATCAAAATATTCAGTTACTAATACAATGAATAGTGACAGTCCTATTGAAATGCTAAAGTTACATTGTAACGCATAAATCCATCAAGTCTGCACTAAAGTCCATGTAACTGAATATAATTAGTCACTACCCACCTCTCAGCCAGTACTACATTTAATTACAAGTAAATTAAACCATGTTTTTCTCCAACTTCAATCATTTGTGGTTTGCTATTGCAGCTTTTGCAGAAGACCCAGTCATCTCAAATCACGACCGCTTAGAATTAGCGAAGGAGAACTCCTTGATCTGTGAGGTTAGTGGTGTCTATCCGAGAGAGTATGTGAAAGTCGAATGGCTGCGGGGAGGAAAAGTGGTGCACACGGAGGAGGGCGAGCTTGACGAGAAGACTGTTAAGTCCAGCTACACGTTCACACCACAGAAGGAGGACGATGGAGAACAAATCACCTGCCGGGCCTCGCTCGAATTAGACGACCTACCGGCAGACCAGAGAACCAGAGAGACCACCGTATCCATGACAGTAACATGTAAGTTCTTCAGTCAAAGGGGAATTCCACCAATATTTAATCATTTCTCTTAAATTTAGTGAACAAGATTTGAAATGACAGTTTGTGGTTATTTAGTTATACAGTCTGCATTACGCTAATTGATATTATTTGCCACGTTAGACTTGTAGCTCCACCACAAAACTAAAGAACATTCAGACTCAAAAGCATGTGATCATCTACGTTTGTGGTGAGGGATAAAATGATGCTTGATTTTTCACACAGTTATTGCTCTCTCCTGGATTTGGCAGTCAGGGCAGACCTCACAAAGGAGGCCACTTGCAAATTTCTCACCTGTGAGACTAATAATGGGTCGTCTTGTCTTATTTAGTCTTGTCTTATCTTTTCCTGTCTTATCTTATCGTAACACTTGCTGATTATGGTATTCCTCATGAAACTCTCACTCTTTCCTCAGCTGCGCCTCTCAGTGTGGAAGTGTTTGGGTCGAGCGCGGGTCCCGTTGGCTCTGTTCTCTCTCTCACCTGCGAGGCGGACGGAAATCCAGAGCCCGCGTTCTCCTGGAGAGTCCTCAGGCCTGCCGGGCAGTGGGTTAAAGTGGTAGAGACGCGGGAGCTGTCCCTGATTAATGTGTCTCTGGCAGATGCTGGGGAGTATGAGTGCGAGGCCAGCAACGCGATGGGGAAAAAAACAGCCACAGTGACCGTTAGCGTTCACGGTTAGTGAAAACACAGCAGTTCAGTTTCTAAGTGCTCCATTCTTGAGGGAAATGTCTACAACGATAATAGAAACCAGGTGTCCAGTGTATTTCATTCAATTACTGGTTTTCTTTATTTTGATATGATCCAGAATTTTTTTTTTTTAAATGCTCTAATTACACAAATATGGTTATTGATTTGATTTACTTTGTTTATTTGGCTCAGAATTAGCTCTAATGACACATTATACAGTAGTGCAATGTACATCATAAAACAATACACTGAGCTTTTCACATTTAATAACTCAAAAATATTATTCTGATATGTCACATTAGTTATTAGTTGTGAACTAATTATAACATTTCACAACCGATTCAGCTGAATAACCAACTTCATATCAGTGCATTACAGAATATAGACACATTTTTGCATGTGTACAATTCAGGAACTCTTTTTTTAAGGAACTTTATTCAAGGGATTGTTCACTTAATCAAAGTCAAAGTCAAAATTAACTTTATTCTTCTCTCAGCTGCCTGCACAGTGAGATGAGATGTGTCTCCAGATCATACAGAGTACAAGAGGACACATAGAATACACATATATAAATAAACTATGGATATAAACTCTAAACTAGAAGTGAAATGTGGTGCAGAAGCTGCATTATTAAGTGTTCAGGTCTGTGTTTTGAGGATCACTCGTTTTATTCTGCAGGTCCTCCCACCAACACAATGATAGCCGTGTCCCACAGTGAGCCGAGAGAAGAGGAGTTTGTGTCGGTGTCCTGTGTGAGTGACGGTGTACCTCAGAGCCGTCTGGTGCTCAGTAAGCTGCAGGACGGAGCCGAGACTCGGCTGGTGTCTGGTCCAGGACCTGAAATCATGGTGCCTTTCTACTCTGCCAGCATCAGTGACTCAGGCCTGTACGTCTGCGAGGCTTACAACGATCACGGCAGCCAGAAGGCCAGCGTCCAGCTCTCTGTTCAACGTGAGTCTCTGAGTGGCACTGAAATCTTTCTAGAGATTATTTTTTTCCTGCACGTGAGAAGAGCGACCCTGAGGCTAACAGTATGATTATACAGTACAGCAACTGTAAACAAGGAATTATTATTTGTTAGGAACAAAATATTTGTTTGCACATTATTTGCATGGGCACCATTAGAATATATACACTTCCAGTCCAAGGTTTTCCACACTACAGGTTCTCTTCATCCCTTTAAGATGAGTTGAGCCTTTAATAGCCTCACAGGTGCATGTTTGACATCCGATGAACTGGTTGTTGGTGATGCAGAGTCAAACACTAGACTGTCCTTTTCTTAAATGCACTTGTTGACTACTTCAGCTACTTGTTATATATCTAATGGTTGTCTACTGAGACACACTATAATTAAATAAGGTCTTATAGGTCTGTAGTGATGAACAAAAAAGATGGTGAACATACTGTAAATGCTTTTGTTTGGAAAGAATACTGAGTAGAATTTTAGTAAATATTAAGTGACTAACATGCAAATGTATCAAATCTCAGTGTGTGCAAAAACGTTTGACTGGTTGATTTGGTCCAAATGCTTTTCTGATTTGAAAATGAAATATATAAAGTGTTACCATACAGTAAACCTCATTAGATTTGAACTTTGCATTTGCATTTTGTTCAAAAACCATGTCGGCTGAACGTGAGAGTGAAATGAAAAGTGCAAGGGAAGAGTATCAAATAACCCAAGCTTTAGTAAAGATGATTGGATTTCTGGAATGTCCACCAAACATCTGCATGCTTCACTAAACCACAAGGTTAAGTGATAGTGAGGAGTGCCTCTGTTACGCTTCTTACTGTGATGGGTTTTAAAAGAGTGAGTCTGATGTTCATAGTTTCTGGGATCTTATGTTACTGGATTAAACTCTTGTTAGATGCAAGTGGACGTGTCTCTGCCCGTCCAAATCATAATAGCATCTGATCTATAGGCAGAATACAGCCTGGACACGATCTGATCTATTTAAATGAAGAAAGGAAAGCACTGTATCTGAGAGTATTGAATTCTTTGTAATAACTTCCAATATGCTGTGCAGCTCTAACTGAAATGATTCTGTCGAACTGTTCTGTCATCGGTAGCTTGAGCCACATTGTAATCTTCAGATTTCCACCAAACAATGTTTTCAAAGAGTCTTCCAAATGCACACAAAGCCTTGGAATAGATTACGCTGCCAGTTTGGATTATCCAGAACAGTGTGTATTATATGTCTAGAATTTTCCCTAATTCTGAGGGGTTTACAGTTTTGGCGGACAGAAGCCCTTATCTAAAGTGACTTACATTGCAGTCGTGTTTCAGAGGTAGTTTTAGGAGTCTTGCCCAGGGACTTTTAAACCAGGAACATACTTCACACAAGACACTTACTTGGCCAGCCTGAGAACTGAACCCTTTCTGACCCAAGCACAAAAGTTTAAACCTGATAAAATAATTGCCAAGGCTGGTGGCCTAGTACTTAGGGAGTTGCCACTGTGATCAGAAGGTCATGGGTTTGAGTCCCAGCACTGCTAGTGGCTCCACAGGTTGCTGGCTACCCGCTGCTGTACTTGGGTGAAAGGATTAAATGCGGAGAAGAACGTCACACTGTGTGCTGCGGCCATGTTACACTTGTTTCACTTCTACACTATCTACACCATTTTGGACAGCTTTGGTGAACTAAATTCTTTTTTGTCTTGCACCTTCATCCTCACAGCTAATCCTCTGGAGGTGTCCCTGCAGGGAAACGTGGGTGTGACTTCAGCTGAGCGCGGTTCCACCCTGCTGTTGTCCTGCAAGGCCTCAGGCTGTCCAAACCCACACTTCACCTGGAAAGGTCTGGAGGATAAATCTGTGCAGAGGCAGAATCACACAGAGACTACTGAATCCCAGTTAAGCCTGGGGCCTGTAGAGGTGAAGGACGGGGGAGTTTTCATCTGTGAAGTCAAGTGCGGCTCGGTGGTGAAGTCCAGGAGCACTGAAGTGAGAATTTTCTGTAAGTATTGTCAAAGCATTGCTATTTCACAGTTCAGAAATCATTAATGTAGTCTTAAAGTGATAGCTCAGGAAAAAAATTCAATACAGCTGTCTTTTTGCCCAAAACGTAGCCAACCAGCCCTCTTGGTGTTTGACGTTTGCTTTTATAGTGTTGCACTGGAGATATAAGGCTGATGTTGCATACAAGTCACCATAAAACCTCCAAGTTAAGTGAAATTCTTTGACAAGAATTTGTCAAAGAATTGACGCATTAGGTGTGAATAGCGATAATTGTTGGGGTATTAGCTTCCATTACTTGTTCTAATTTCCTGTGCAGAACTATAGAAGCCAACTTCAGACACTGAACATTTTATAGCTGACTGAAATTGTTTTTTTTTGCTGAATTATTGCCAAAACTGTACATTTGTTTCCATTTTATATATGAGTTGTGTTGATTGTGGTCCAATTCTATGTATAAAAGTGGTCATGCCTTGAGCTTTAGGTGAAATATCATTGCTACAGCACCAATATGCCACAGCATTTGCTGAGCTCCAGTTACACTCACAATCAAAATGAGATTTCCATTCTACCTGAGTGCGCATGTAATCACACACTCACTGAATCCACTTTTGTGAGAAGATCTGAAAGTAGTTTACTTCAGATTTGATAAGAAGCAGCCGTAGATACAGTTATTAGGGAGGATAGACAGGAACATCTTCATTGAAGACATTGAAGTGGGAGCCATCAGTATTACATTCTCTTCTAACTTGGAACATTATTCACTTAGAGATCCCCCCACAAAATGTTCTGTATTTTGTCTCCTACTGCTGTGAGGCCTTGTGTTTTATGAAAGAGCAAGTTTGTTTACATTATTTCAGCAGGATGATGTGGTTCAGCTTTGGTAGGTCAGGTTCCTCCTTAGATTCACATGGAACATGATGTTTCTCATTTCCTCCGATAGCGTTCCCCTCAAACCCTGAAATCGAAAGGTCTGGACCTCCAGTCGAGGGTGAGGTGATGAACCTGACCTGCACGGTCCATGACGTGTTCCCAGGAAACAGTTTCCACATGGTGTGGCTGGACGGAGAGACAGAACTTTACTCCGAGACATGGCCATTTGCAAATGGACTGCAGAACCTGAGCTCCGTCTTCTCCTACCGGGTACCCAGTAGAACTGACCGTGAGAAGATCATTACCTGTAGGGTTTCACGAGAGTTGGATGACGTTCCAGGTGTCTTCGAAGAGAAGATGGCATCTACTACTCTGGCAGTGCACTGTGAGTGAACGCAGTTTTCAGATGATATTTCCATACACAACTAAAGTCAAATATCCAGAGTTGCTTCGGTTAAGGTCATCTTATATATATATGAGCCTAATGCCACTGGCAAATGTGGCAAAGATTTTTGCTACTGAATGCAAATGTTTAGTCGTGCAACAAAAATAACCGAACCCAGCTAACTTGTTAGTGATGGTTCACCTTGACGATTCTCACAGTATTCAAGATACATTTGCTAGCTCCCATTGTTGATTTTTTGTGTAGACAGTAAATAAACAGTGGCCTCTTTCCATGTTGTGATGACAAAATGTCAACCAATCAGAAAGCAGTGGTGCAGTCAGCTCGGCTGCAGGCCACTTTCGGCCCTGCCGTCGAGCAGAACGGGTTCGGCTTTGTAGTTTGTTTGTGGTTCGGCATGGTTCCTTGTGCCAGTGGAAAGATGCCAATAGTGCCTGAGTCTGGGCTCTACACTAGTCAAGCCTGACAGTTTTGCTGTTTTTGTGCAGATGCCCCGAGACAGGCCGCCATCACCGTGAGCCCCCAGGGGGACCTGAAGGCTGGGGAATCCGTCAGCATTTCCTGTCGGACTGACAGCGCTCCAGAGGGACTTGTGGTTCTAAGGAAGGTGTTGGAGGGTACAGAGACAGAGGTGGCATCCAGTGAGGGCAGTCAGACCTCCTTCACAATCCCCTCTATGGAACTGTCTGACTCAGGGCTCTATGTCTGCGAGGCTGTCAATCAACATGGCAGTCAGAGGGCTAGCGTCCAGATTACTGTGAAAGGTAAGAACAGTGTCTGCTCACACACTCCCTTCACGCTGACCTTCGGATGTGAATGTTCTAATGCGTGTAAACTCATTAGGCTCTGTGCCTTTTCCCTAATGATCATGATCTGATTATGTGATCAGGAGAACACTGATCCTGGAGGGCTCTGGAGTCGCTGCACTCTGTGCTTTAACAAATGCCAGTCAGACCCAGACAATGGGGACCTGCAGACAGCTCCCAGTCCATTTAAAATTAAATAGCAGATACAGATGTTTGGGACCTGTGATCAAGTGGAATGTCTGGGGGTTTCCGAGACTGGACTGAAAAATACTTTCTTACACTTTCTTACTTCTGTTTCATATTACATTGATGAAATGAATGGTCTTGTTGGAAACTGACCATTTTGAGCATTTTGTCTTGTTGGAAACTGACCGTCTTCTCTCTTGGCATGTCCTGTCCACAGCACCACCCAGGAACACTACAGTGAAGGTGTTCCCATCCACGCAGGTGCAGGAGGGCCAGAACATCACCATCTGCTGCCAGTCGGTCAGCTTCCCTCCACCTGCCATCATCCTGAGGAAGCTGGACGGCGGAGTAGACATCTACTCCTCTAACGGCACCTTTCAGCTCATCAACCTCACACCAAACGACACGGGGCTCTACCAGATCAACGTCACCAACAACCTGGGCTACGAGACCGAGGTCTTCTCCATTCATGTACTGGGTAAGAGGAAACACTGGAATATTTCAATAACACTACAACACACTTTTCTAAACCAGTTTTTCAGGCTGATTTTACATCTGTATTTAGTTTTTTAGAATCACATCAACCTTTTGAGTTATGAATAATGTTAGTTTACAATGTACTTGTATGTAGTTTTTACTAAAATGTCATCCTCAGTGCAGATACACTGTACTGTGTCAGTCAGTAGCCACTGATTCTTCAAAAACGCGTAGAGATTTTCTTCTTCGCAAGCAAGTGCTTCTGCTTAAGCCTTGAAGCACGAAGTTCTGCCTTGTCTTCGGATAGATTAAGATCACCAACCAGATCATTCAGCTCTGACTGTGTAAAAGTCTCTGGTTCTGAATCTTCATCGGCCCTGTAATCAGGATGGGATAATACTGGAATGTAACATGCAGCTGTACCTTCATTATATGCTTAGACTATAATAACAGATAGCATGAAAAATAGCAGTTTTTTTTTGTGATCAGTAGCTTCATCACAAAAACTAGACGTGTTAGAGAAAAACTAATTACAGATTTGAAGTCAGCATGAAAACCCACACAAAATGATCTCAGATGAAAATGACCTGTTGACCTGTGTAATCAATCAATCAATCCATCAATCCACCAGGTGTTACTGTTAAAACCATTACCATAAATCAAAGCTCTTTATATGGGGCTATCATTTTACTAGTGAACTTTCTTGACTAAACTTTGTCTTAGAATAAAAGTTTTAGTATTTTCTTGTTGTTTTTTTTCCAACTTCTTCATCTTCTTCATTTGTTTTCCTTGTAGAGCGACTCTCCAGCCCTCAGCCCGGCTGGAATGTCTTCATTGCTCCACTCACTGGTCTGGGACTGCTGGCCTCGGCTACTATTGTGCTGGAGCACCTAAAGAGAGCAAGACGGAAGGGTTCCTACGAGCTGAGCAAGTGCAGTCCAGGCACTGTGTAGACTGTGTGGACAAACTAACAGTTTGGGAGTAAAGTGAACTGAATCAGACTCAAAGATGAACTGAATCAAACAGATGACAGAGGTGAATCAGACTCCATCCTAAGCTGAGTCAGACTCCATACTGAACTGAATCAGACTGTGCTGAGCTGATATAGATTCTGTTGGACTGAATCAGACTCCACCATGAACAGAGTTAATGTTAAACTGAATCAGACAACTGACAGAAGTGAATCAGACTCCACAGTGAAGTGAATCAGACTCCACAGTGAAGTGAATCAGACTCCACAGTGAAGTGAATCAGACTTCACACTGGGCTATATTAGACTCAGTGTTGATCTGAACTGAATCAGACAGCCAATTGAATTGAATCAGACCTCCAACGATCTGACTCAGGTTCTACACTATGTGATTCAGACTCTTCTGAGCTGAGTTGTGCTGTCAGTGCCTTTTCCCCTGTGTGGAGCTGAAAGTTTGATGAGTCTCCAGCAGTGAACAGCTGTTGCTGGACGACAGCCTGGGACTCCACAGCATGTATCAACTTGTGAAGGCAAAGGTTGTTGGCTCTCAGAGAGCTGTTTGTGTGTCTGTGTGTGAGAGTGTGAATGAAAGAGTGAGAAAGTAAGAAAAATATGAAGCAGATTTGAAACTGATGTACATATTATGCAGAGGATGCAACTGTTTTCTCATTGTTGGGAGCTGTTATCAGTATTTGTGAGTGAATGTTTTTGTCAAAATAAAACACAGCCTTTTATTATACCTCTCTGTACTTTTTGATCTGTATTAGTGAGACATTCACAGCTCACACCTATGGTAGCTGATCTTGTTTTGCAATATTTAGGCGAGTCTGTTTTGTTCTGTGTTTGGAGTTTGTGTGTTGCCTCTGTTGGTGTATACTCATGTCTTGCCTTTCTACAAGTGGTTTAAAATAATAAATGCTTTCATTCTAATAGATATTTATTACATAAACTGTGTTTTTCCACTGTGGTATGCGATGATGGAGAGGGAATTTTGGTGGAAATTTACAGAGGCAGTGGAATTTGTTCTACTTTTACCTTCTACTTTTACTTTCTATCCCTTTTTCCTGGGAATTTCCTAATGATAGGCCTATTAATACATCAGGGATTCATTTCGGTGGTGCCAGTTGAAAAAGAAAGCAGATCTTTACAAGCACAATCAGAGGAAGTTTGTAATTAGGGGCAGACGGCGGAGGGGCGGGGGTTTTCACTTTTCTAAATAATCACACTGGAAATTAAACAACTGCATGAAACATCCTGAACAGCACTCTTTCAGGAGAAAAGCCCATGTTTGTAAGAAGTGAGTGCTTTCATCCTTTTGGCACTGAAGCCCTGGCCACAGTGTAAAATTCTTTGTATTTACCAGGTGAAGCAGTGGGCAGCCACCAACAGGGGGATGTCCGGGGAGCAGTGTGTGGGGATGATACCTTGCTCAAAGCTACTGCAGTGGTTCTGATCACAGGGGCAACTCCCTAACCACTAAGCCGCCCACTGTGCAGCGTTTATGCACCCCTAGTCAAATGTATAATGTCCTCTCTAGGTTTTCTCAGTCTTTTGGCTTTTTTGGGGGGTTTGTCTTCTGCCTGTTTTCTTGTCAATGTTGTCGTTTACATTCTCCATGTGTCTTTGTTTCAGGTGTGTATGTTTAGGTCTTGGCCCCGCCTCCTCATTAGTACATCCACCTGTGTCTTGTTCCTGTCTCCTCCTCTGACCTGGTGCTCCATCAGTCAGGCTTTTGGTGGTTCTTGGTGGTTTTGCTTAGTGATTTTGGATGAAGTTGTTTTGCTCGGTTTCTCTTCCCTTGGTGTGTTTGCTTTGTGGTTTTGGGTTGGTATTTCTACTTTGGTCTTCTTGCTCCTTGTTATTGGTAGTTTGCTCTTTGTTTTTCTTGCTTTGTGTTTTTGCCTCCCTTGTGTTCATGTTAATGTGTTTTACACACTTGAGTGTTTTCGCTTTGTTAATCCCCATGTTTCTTCAGTTTCCCATTTAGTGGTGTTTCCCATTCTTTTGCTAATAAATCTGTCCAACCCTTCACTGCTCCATATGTGACATCACCTCATTATAAATGACATGTATTGTCAGTTTGAAAGAAGTGAAAAGTTAATACAGTCCTAATGAAACTTCTTATCTGATCCAGAAGTTTGTGGGGTGCTGAGACTGTCCCAGAACTCGTAGGGAGAAACGCAAAAGAACACCCTGCACAGTTTGTCAGTCCAGACACACAGACAAACACACTCATGCACACGAACACACACACCTAGAGGCAATTTAACATCTTCAATTCACCTGACGTGCATGTCTTTGATGCTGTGGGAGGAAACTGGAGAACCCGGCAGAAACTCACATGCAGGCTGTCCCAGCCTGGAATCGCACCCAGGACCTTCTCATTTTGATGAAACGGCACTAATCTTGCTTTAATGCACATAAATGTAAACTTGAATAGAGTTAAAGCTGAATTTTGTGTTCATTAATAAATGAGTCAGTGAGATTTCTCATGACTTTTCCTGTAAACATGTAAGACGCAACAGTTAATGTTACTGCTCTTTTTTCAAATTCGGTGCTCATACAGGCACACAAATAGCTCACACATATCACCCCCTCCCTCCCTGTCGCTTTTTTAACACAGCACACAAATGAGGGTAGAAAGTGTTCTAACAAGCTTGAATCCAGTTCCTCACTTCTTTTTTTAGTGTCTATTGATTGCTCGTCCCGATGGTGCTCTAACAGGCCGTTGTCATGGCGACGGGCCGGCTCCCTGCCCCCGAGAGAAGGAGTGGGTCCTTTTTTGTGCCGCTCTAGCGGAGGAAGGAGATGAGGTGCCGCGGCGGAGGTGTAAATGAGAGTGTATTCTTGGGAGGATGGAAGAGCCATAGTGGGCTTTTTATCACACTCCATATCTGAAACTACTGTCCGTGTGTGTGGAACCTGGGGCAGGTGTCAGAAGCATCTCTCTCACTCACACACTCTCTCTCTCTCTCTCTCTCTCTCTCTCTCTCACACACACATACACACACACACCTGTCTTTCTTTCTTTCTTTCTATCTGTCTATCTGTCTGTCTGTTTTATTGGTCTATCTATCTATCTATCTATCTATCTATCTATATCTATCTATCATCTATCCGTCTATCTGTCTACCTGTCTGTCTGTCTGTCTGTCTGTCTATTTATCTAACTCTCTCACACAAACACACACATCTGTCTGTCTTTCTGTCTCTCTGTCTGTTTGTCTTTCTGTCTGTCTATCTAACTCTGACACAAACACACATATATGTCTGTCTGTCTGTCTAGCTATCTATCTATCCATCCATCTATCTCACACAGGTACGCACACATTATCTATCTATCTATCTATCTATCTATCTATCTATCTATTAGAGATGGCTCGATATCACTTTTTTATGTCCGATAAATTTGGATATCTGCCGATCCGATACAAATCTGATACTCAAGTCTTTTTTTAAACAGTAAGCAAAAAAAATGCTTTCAAAAAATGTCTGGATATATTTTGCATACCTTCACACAAATACAGAAAACATAAATATGATATAATAAGGGCATACCATGTGCACAGAGAACATGGTATAGTAAGATGTCCTCTATGGGATTACGTCCCGCGATTACAACTGGCTGTTACTTTGCTGTGATATGCCCTATAAAGACATTTTATTAGGGAAATTTAGTGAAGAATGCAGCAACAAAAAGAAAAAGTCTGGAAAAAGATTACCACTTCTTTTAACAGTGTAAATGCCGCTGTCGTCAGGGATGTTGTCGCGGTTCAAAAAAG
>JBBPCY010016393.1:0-15154 GCA_037974405.1 Brachyalestes nurse
GTTCTTCGTCAAGAGTTCATTAGTGGAATTTCTTGCCTTCTTAATGTGTTTGGGATCATCAGTTGTGATGGTGGGGTGGGTACACAGTTAGTAATACTATTCTACTACGGTTCTACTCCACATTATGGCAAGAACCACTTAACTAAGTAAAAAAAACAACAGTCCGTCATTACCTTATTACAAAACATATTCTGGTTTGTTTTTCTTTTTTCTTTTTTTGTTTACTGCATAATTCCATGTGTTCCTTCATCATTTTGTTTGTTTTCCATATTAATCTACAATGTACAAAATAGTAAAAACAAAGAAAATAGACTGAATGAGAATGTGTTGACTTTTGACTGGTAGTGTATTTCACAGTAGACCCAAAAAGATATCAGCTAAGAGTGTGTAAGAGTGTGTGCGACTGTTCTGCTGTTTCTGTAGCAGTGTAATCAGACTAGTTAATCAAACTGAACCAGTGAGTTCAAGACATAACTCTGAGAAAAGCAACAATACAACGACAAAAATAAACTGTTTAGCCCCTTTCATACATTTTAATGCAGCTCAAAGTGTTTTAAATGGTCTGCAAATATAACATAGATTAAGGCAAACCATGAAAAGTGAAAAAAATAAAAGAGATACAACTAAAAGTAAAGTAAGTGTAAAACATAGGGTTTCAAAAATAAAATAAAAGACAGATCAAGCTAAAAAAAAGAGTAAAAGTATGTTTACAGCCACATTTTAAAAGTGCTAAGAAAAGGAGCCAGGCAAATATCTGTGGGCCATTTGTTCCAGATCTTTAGTTGCTCCACCATATTTATTGTATTTTACTTTGGGAATGTTTAACAGGCCAGTGCTTGATGATTTTAAGGACATATTTGGAACATATCGCATCAAGCTCTGAATAAAAACAAGCTAATTTAACAAGGAGAACAATATAAAATAGCTCAGTTACTCTCTGTATGAATATTTAAATAAATTTAAAGGGTCCTTTAATACCAGGGGGCTGTGAGGCTCTAAGGTGCACTATGAGTGTATCTGACAGTAGAAAGTGGATGTTTCCTTGCTGTAAACGCATTGTGATATTGCTCTGACCTCAGAATGTCCAGTGTATGATGTTAGTAATTGTGGTAGTCAGTCGCCTCACTGAACGACATTACTGCCACTTTGCTCATCCGCTCTGAGGACCAGGTTAGAGGCGGGTACATGTGTACAAACACACTTGATGCATGAAGACAGCGGCCCTGGGGTGTTTAAAAGCCCTTGATATGTGACTATAAGTAAGTCGGTACTTTTTGTTCTGTTTAAAAACTGCTGTTTGTTGATGAAATGTCAGTAGAAAGGCCATAATAGAAGGTTAACATTACCATCGAAGTAAACATGCTTAAAAATAAATGTTTCTACGTGGTGTTTGGCTTAGAAGCAAGAAAAACTTTCCAGTGAAATATCTTTTCAAAAGGTTCTCCACATTCAGGACCTATATATGGTTGTTCTGTTGCTATATCACACCAAAGAACCCTTCTAAAGCATTTAATGCCTCTAAAAGCTATTTCATTGAAACATACATCCATTAACTGAGCTGCTTATACTAAATAGGGTCACTGGGGGTGCCAGAGTGTATCCTAGCACTTACAGGGTAAAAGATTCCCAGTCAATTGCAGGGCAGACACACACAAAGTCAAAGCTAAAGCCTTACCATCTTCAGTACCATCTTCTGACATGCATGTCCTTGGACTGTGGGAGGAAAACCCAGCAGAAACCAACACAAAAGACCCTCCAAAGAAAACGTGACACAAAATGCTTAGGAGTACATTTTTTTATGATGCTTTTACAGTAATATTTTTGTTTAAGACATATTTTAAAAAGAGGTAGAGGTACATACAGGGCATTATAGTTCACAAATTAACATTTTTTTAGACCTACCACTACTTTACTAATCCAATCCAACTTTATTTGTTAAGCACTTTTAGTAAACACAAAGGACCAAAGTGATGTACATGATATAAAATATAAATAAATAGCATAAAATATAAAAACATAAATAGACATAAAAAATGAACAAACACAGTAAAAAAAAAACGTTTTAAGAGATTTAAAATCAGATACAGAAAAAGCCTGTCTGGTGTGCAAAGGCAACCCATTCCAAATTTTCGGGGCTGCTACAGCAAAGGCACGATCCGCAGTTTCCACTTCTGCTTTCTGCTTTACCTTTGCCAACATTTCATTAAAAAGCCAGAAAAGATGTCTAGGTTCATTGGTCATCTGGGACGGAAAATAAAAATATCTGCGTTGTTGGCATTGCATGTTATCCCTTCAGCCCACCTTCATGACTTTCATTGCATCTCAGTGCTTGAAATATGCAGAAAATGTGGACCAACTGGCAGAATGTCTGCAGTCACAAAGCATACGTATAACAAATGGTTGGGTATTAAAATGATAGAGGAGGTTATACACTCTTATTGTTGTGCATTCTCTTTGTTATCTTCATCAGAAGGCTCTCAGCTTCTAAACAAGCCTTTGCTCCCTATGTTAACTCCTCCACAAACCCATGTAATTAGCCATTGTGGAAATTATTTCTGGCATAGTGCACACTGGTTCCATCACTTCAGAATGATTATTTCCAAACATCAGGGGATCGAGCAAATCTCACAACAAATCAGATAGCAGCGAAGCATGAAACACAGTGGTTCTGCTCCAGAGACGGCTATAAATAGAGAAGGGGGAGCGAGTGGGATTACAGTGAGCAATGGAGACATGTGCATGAATACATGCAAAAATGTTCTTGCCAAATGGAGAGTTTACCTTTGGGCAGAGATTTGAGCAAGACAAACATTTGCTTTGATTGTGTTTGTTGAGCACCTGAGGGGAGATGCATGTTAACATGGCGAGATCTAGGGTGCCAGGCGCCCTCCCACTGTCATGAGATACACCAGGATGCTTCAGAGATTTTAATGAACATCACCATTCCTCTCAAACTTCTGTCAGGATCTGTAATGAGCTCTAATGTGCAAAGGCTCCTAAACTGTCAGTGGAGGTTGCTATTCTGCAGGGTTCCCATCCTGAGCCCTGTCAGCGCTTTTTCCTATGTTCCGAGGTGTTTTTTCTCACCGCTCTTCCCCTTGGCTTTCTCATTTGGGATGCTGAACCTGGGTTGCTGTAAAATTTCTTGGGGATAATGTCTGTTAAAAGTGCTGTAGCTAGCAAGCAAAATAACTGACAGTGGAAAACACATACAGTATATGCAATCATTTGGTAACCACCCAGATAGTAATCTGTGACTGAACTGATTCAACCTTGATTCATCAGCAACACTTAGGGCTGTTAGTCTAATGCCAGTACAGATGTTGATTTAAAGTTCTCCGTGGTTGCTCAGTATTGATTCAACATTAAAAGTATACCATTAATAAAATATAATACATCTTAATTACATTCAAATGAAGAGGACATCCAGTAGTAGCTGGGAGGTGGTGGGCACAGAGAATTCTAGTAAACTGCGAACTGATGCTGTCATTCCACCACTTCTTACGTTTACTCAGGTTTGTTGATGGTGGATCTGGGGATGTGCCTGTGTCTCAGGGTGCTCTCATGTCTATCAAACTCCTTGGGTCTGCCTTTCTAGCTAGGCTGCTATAAGTGAGGTATGCCGGAATCTCAACTTGCAGTTACTTTACAGTTATAAATTATACCCTGTAAATCTGAACAGAATTAACTGTTTTCTGTCTCCCATGTCTTTGGACCATCTTCTCTAAGGGGAACCGCTGCCCATCTGTCTAGCCCGACTGATCACCATCAGGGCTCCGGGTCACCAGATCTGCAATAGCTGATTGTCCTCAATTAGTTTGGCAGCTTTCAACTCCACACATGCTCCTCCCCCAGCCAAGGGCAACTGCTGTTCAAACACTATGGTGGAGATTGTTGTTCTTGTTGTTATGGACTTGTGACCCTGAAACTACTCCTCACACAGACTCCAGCATAAACTACCACTACTGATTCTAACTGTGCTTACTCTGTTAAACAGCAAATCTGTTCTGCAGTGACTAAGTCTGTACAAGTAGGCCTTCTATTGTTAGTTTTCTCCATATAAACACTCTCTCTCTCTCTCTCTCTCTCTCTCTCTCTCTCTCTCTCTCTCTCTCTTTCTCCTTCTCTCTCCAGGTTGACCAGAGGAGTCCTGGCTTCATTCAGCTTCTGGGGTCTTTCCTCCACTCTGTTGTTCTCGGCTTACTCGCTAGGGCTTCGGACACTGGGTGTTAAAAGTGCCACACAAATAAAATTTAATTGGATAGCAGACTTGAAGACTTAAGAACCTAAGAACTTTCAGAGGATTGAACCATCAACCTTCTGTAAGTGACTGTAAAACCTACTGTGCCATCCTTTATACCTATTGCACATGATTCATGTATTGGTAGAAGTCGGCAGAATTTGTGATTAACAACAAAAGGTCTCAACCATGATAGAGAAACACAATGGATGGTGCGGTGAGTAACACAATTGCTCCACAATCCCTGCCCACTCACTGAAAGCCCTCAGGTAAGTCTCAACACACTGTACTTTTCTACCACTCTGCCATGGTTTTAAGGACTGGTGTTGTGAAGACTGGAGAAGTTGCAATTGACATACAAGCCCTGTAAAAATGTGTAAATGTGGCTCAGTGGGTAATGCAAGTGCATCAAATCAGATTTAGTGCTGACATTAGATCAACAACTATTCGACCATCAATGGGTGCTGGATCAATGCTCAACATGGTTGATTTTCCCACACTGACTCAAAGGCCAATACAACAAACAGGATCAATGCAAACTGAATGATCTACACTGGGTCAAAGGCTTTTGCTCAGCACCAGAGTATTCAGCCACAGTCTGATATGTGGGCTATTCTTGTAAGTGTATTTGGAAGATTTGTACATTTCTGATATGTAAATAAAATGAATACTTGCAATACATTTAAATGTATTTTTTTTTACTCCTAATAGGTCTCAGGCACAATGAGCTTGTGGCTCACGCCACTGAGGAAGATGGAGAGCAGGGAGTCAGTATTGCTGCTGGACTGAGGCTGAGCAAGTGTTAATATTGCACAATGCAAGTCCGCCCACTAGCTAGGTCTCCCTATCACACAGTGCTGCCAAGGAACAATGGAAGTTAGCCCACGTTTCCTTTAAAACATCTGAAGTACTGGTGCATCTTTTTGACCTGCTGCTAACACAGTGCAACCAGATGCCTCAACACGCTTGGAGGAGAATGTCAATGCAATGCTTAGTCGTCCCACTCAAGAGATTCCCTGAAAATGGTTTACGAACATTGATTGAACGAGTTGATTGAGTCAATAGTGTGAAGGTGTGAAGCTACCAGGCAAAGTGACTGGAACTGAATGGGTTGATAGAGAAAAAAATACTTTCTATAATTGACCAGCGTTATATGTGATCCATAAGTGTTCATTTGTGTGTGTGTGTGTGTGTGTATGTGTGTGTGTGAATAGAGAGCAAAAATAGTTGAAACATTTGAATTGTAGTGCGTATAAGAAACACCAGAGGGCAACACATGCATTTAAACGTTACTTATAAATGTTCTTAAAAGAGAATGTACATAGTATACAGATTCTTCTAAATTGATTATTTTTACATTTTTTAAATCCTCAGCACAAGGCAAAACTGTGAAGAAGATTACATTCTACGTTAATAATATATATTTTTTAACTTTAAAAGTGTGTTATATGAATACTACATTTAAATACTTTGAGAATTAATCAATTGTGCATATTCTGGTGGAAACATGAACTTCTATGACTTTTTAAAAACGTTTTTGCTGTTATTTTGCCTTGCATTTTTAACAGTGTTCACGGCACTTATAGTAAGAAACTACATTTAACAATAAAAAAACATGTCAAAAGAAAAAGCATATAATACACAGCTAATGAAAAAAAAAAACAGGCTTTAAAATAAATCGATTTGCATAGTATTTTTAAAAAGCTAAAAAAAAAAACAACCCAAAAGAAACCAAAAATAAAACAAACATTACAACGTTTAATAATCAAAATAGGCTTTAAAATAAATCATTTTATGTCGTTTTTAGCTATTAAAAAATACAAAAATAAACCAAATAATATAACGTTTAATAAATAAAAACCAGGCTTGAAAATAAATAAATTTGTAAAAAATACCACTTGTGTGTATGTTGGAAACACGCACGTTTATAACTTTTTATAAACTGCTTTGCTGTGATTTTACTGTGCAGCAGTTATCATGGCACTTAAAGAAATAAATAAACTCATTTTTAAGATGAAAAATAAAAACCAAACCAAAATAATATACCGTTTAATAAACAAAACAGGGCTTGAAAATAAATCAATGTATACAGTTTTAATGTTTAAAAAACACAAACCAAATAATATAACGTTTAATAAACAAAACTAAGCTTAAAAATAAATGAATTTGTGTAATAGTTAGTAATATAACAAAAACGTTTGTTCTCGCGAGACTGCCAGCTGTCACCTTGGTGACCAATGAGAACAGATCAGAACGAAGTGGAGTGGAGAAGTCATGGCGCTGGGTTGAAGGAGAGGGAGGAGAATTCTGCCTTAAAGTTTATTTTCCCTGTAGAAAATAAACTTGTCGGAGTGGGATACCGAGCCCTGGGGGAGCAGAGCAGACCGAGAAGCGCGGGGGTGTAAATTAGGTAAGCAAAATTACATGTAGAGGGTTTAAATGTCTCGTCTTCTTCTTGTCCTGCTGGAGCCGAGCTGAGAAGCTGGTGCAGCTGCTGGGCTCCTTCAGCCCGCCACCTCCACCCTCTCACCAGCATGTCAACCAGACCCTGCCCCCCGAGGCTCTACATCTCCTCCAGGCTAGACTAACTTCGTCTAAAACCCCATGGCTTGACTGCTGTTTGGTATGGTATTGCATTAACAGGGTTTTGAATGCATGCATGAGAAGACAAAAGCATAAAAGAGCTCATTGTTTATGTACCTTCATCCTCAAACTGAACTGAAGTTAGGCTATCACCACTGAGCCATTTAGACATAATGAAGCTTTTTATGGTATTTAATATACATTTTTGGAGAAAATGGTCTTTTCTTGGTATGTAAGCGATTCAGTCAGTTTCTGCGGAGACATGAAATGTGCACTGTATGGACAAAAGTATTGGGACACACCTGTTTCTCAGTCAGCCTAATTGCCAGTGAAGGGCAATCTTAATGCTTACCAAGACATTTTGGACAACGCCATGTTTCCAACTTTGTGGAGGAACCTTTTCTATTCCAGCATGACTGTGCCCCACTGAACAAAACAAGCTCCATAAAGACATGGCTGGAGGAGTTCAGTGTGGAAGAACTTGACTGGCCACACAGAGCCCTGACCTCAACCTCCAAAATCCTGCGTAAGCTGTTATAGCTGCAAAGGGGTGACCAACTCCATATTAAAGTCTATGCATTTGAATGCAATGTCATTAAAGGTCCTGTTGGTGTAATGGTCAGGCACCACACTACTTTTGTCCATAAAGTGTTTTAGCATTGTTTCTTGTGGTTATCCCCTGCTAGATGATGCCTCACCTGTCAAGGTTTTATCTTACTGTTAGTTGGTTCACTTAAGTGTTTACTGGCCTGATTCCTGACAACCAAAGACTTTTTATTAAGTAATTGCTTATTTTCTCAAAAGCCTTTTAGATCTTTTTTAGTTAGTGGCTCTGCTTATGTCTTATTATTTTTACTTATTATTTATCTTATTCTCTTATGCATGTTTAAATAAAGACTCTGTTCACTCATTCTGCTCCAGCTACAAAGCCGTGGAAGTTTCTTTGCCACCTCTCAAACTTTCCTCACAGCAGTAGCCGACCTTATCTTTATGGAGGGCCTGTGGAGGGCTCTTGTTGGACCCTTCAGGGGGAATGTGAGATTCCATCTTCTGACTTTTTATGGAGCTTGTATGTGGAGAGTCCTGGACTTGAGATCACCCCACTCCTCTATAGGCCCTGAGCTGCTGGTATTCAGGCAGTAATTCAGGCACTAGCTGCTATGCTGTTTCCGTCAGGTACAGGAGAAGAGTGCTAGTGGGCGTTTCAGTTGTTTTTGACCACATTTAGTTACATTATTGTGAGAGTTGGATCAAACATTTCAGAAGTTTAGAGAGAAGTTAGAGCCTTGTCTTATACAGTCACTCTTCATCTTGCATAGTTCAGTGCTTGGTAAAAGTAGGTATTCGAATATACTTAACTGCAGTTTGGATGTATTTTTTTGTTTCTGAAGATTTATGATTAAAAACATATTTATTAAAATTTTATTAAAAACATTTTCTGTCAAGTAATTGTTCAGGGCTGGCCTTGGAATTCAATTCTCTGTTTAGTATTTGAAAGCTTAGTCTTTTTTGAATCACAAAAAATGCTTTAAAAACAACAATACATTATATTTACCAATGCCTGGTAATTAGGACTGTAACGATATACGATACGAAACCGAATTTGCGACACTCAGTTCCACGAACCCGTGTCGCAGTGTGAGGAGGGTGAATCGCAACACACCTCTTCCCGTATAACTCCTCCCCGTATACAGTTCCCCCAGAAACATACGCTTTTCGCCGTAATAGGATTTTCACGTCACACGTAAGTTATAACACTGGGCTTAAAAGTGTCTATAAGCTGGATGGGATGTGATAAAACTGCGTTGGAGTTTCTGTGTAATTGTTTTATTGTGTTTTGAGTGAGTTCTGTGGCTCCGGGCAGCTGGGCGGAGCGTTTTTTTTTTTTAAACGGAGCGGTGAACCGAGAGAGACGAGTCGACTCCTCCAACTCGACTTCTTGTGCGGTTCACCGAAGCCTGGTCCTCAGTATGAATGGAAAGGAAGCGGTATTTAAGTGTTTATTGGTTTATAATTTTGTGGTAAAAATTAGGTGTCTCCAAACAAAATGGCACCTCAGAATTTCTCCTCTCCTCCACCGCAAATGAATTGTGATACAAACCGAATCGTGAGTCAAAAATCGCGAAACGAACCGAATCGTGGGTTTGATGTGTCGTTACTGCCTACTGGTAATAAATTGAAAAATGTTAATAAAATAAATATACATTGAAATGAAGCAGTTACAGTGATGTGCAAAAGTTTAAGCACCCTTGGTAAATACTTCTGTTTTTGAATAGTTAAGCGAGTAGAGGATAGCATTAAGTTTCAAGCTAGATTCATGTTTTTTTGTACAACTTAGAGTGGTAAAAAGGAAAGGAGCACCATGAGAATATTTGGCCAGGTACTTATTTGTCAAATGTGGTGTTAGTAACAGATTGTAATTTTGTTTTGTAGCCAGTTAAGGGTCATTCAGTTTGGAGAATTTCAGCTCATTCTTCTTCACAGGCTGCTAGTTTTGTGAGGTTTTTGGGCTGTCTTGCATGCACTGCCCTTTTGAGGTCTATCCACAGATTTTTCATGATGTTTGGGCCAAGGAACTGCGAGAGCCATGGCAAAAACCTTCAGCTTGCGGCTCGAGGTTGTCCATTGTGGATTTTGAGGTGTGTTACGGATAATCACAAAAGAACCGATAGTGTCACATTTTAAAATACCAAAAAAAAGTGAGCACAAGGATTTTAGTCACACCCTGCAAAGTACTCAAACGTCTAATTTATCACAATACCGTTCAAGAATCATGACGCATCCAAATCCAAGAATCATGACACATCCACATTCAGCTAAGACTGAACTATACATAGATTATACATATATGTATATACATACTGTATATTTGAAGTTAGAAGTGTTATCATATCATTATTGTTAATTTGAGTACAATTTACCTAATAATAAATTATATATCATGAGAATATAACAGTTTTGATGAGTGAAATATACTGCTATTAATAAAGGTACTAATAAAAAATGTTCTAGATTGACTGTCAGATTAAAAATGCATATTGAGACGAGTAGCCAGTCGTAGTCAAGTAGATGAGTAAACAGCTCCGATACAGATATGAGTTCTACCACTATCACCAAGGTATGTATCACATAAGCTCTTCCTCTGGTCATTATATCTAACTTTGGACGGTGACTCGCACAGGAATAGATGTCTTGGTGATATAACAGGTAGTCAGACTTTCTCCTGAGTGTGTAGCGAGCTGGAAGAGTTCCTTCTGGGCAGAGTGGGTGATTATCAGATGACCAGAATTGCTCACTGCTTATAATGGAACTGGTGTAGGGACTTTCAGACATTCTGTCTGCTATTATAAGTTGGTAAACAGGCCGGCAGTAAGCACTTTGGCATTCTGCTTTTAAAAATACCCCTCAGGTGTAACGAGAACATGAGGATTGCTTCATCGGACGTGCTTTCATAAATCTGCTCATTGCCTTCAGAGAACTGACCTCAGTGACAGAAAAGCCTTGGCTAGATGTGAAAAAAATAAACATGCTGAAACCTGGTAATGCTGTTTGAGATGGACAGAATTCCATAGTATACTAAATTATCACAAACAGCAGTAGGAAAATATAAAACTTGTAGACTTATAGGTATAGTCCATATTGTGCATGTATATATAATGGATGTGTTTGTGTATATATATAGAAATGTGTGTGTGTGTGTGTGTGTGTATATATATATAGATAGATAGATAGATAGATAGATAGATAGATAGATAGATAGATAGATAGATAGATAGATAGAGAGAGAGAGAGAAAAAATTATATATAGATACCTTTGTGTGTACAGATAGACAGACATATATTTATAGATATAGGTTGAGAGATATAGATTGTCAGTAAACAGTAAAGGGTAAGTGTGCGCATATGTATGTTTGTATATTATATATATAATATTATGTTAGCTCATTTTAAACTCTAATCATTTTATGCTCTTCTGCCACTCTCTCTATTTGCCATAACTGCACTTTGTACTATTTGGCACCCGCGCCACAGACCCTCTGAATCGGTGTAAGGTAACCTTTATCTGACTTCATTACCATTCTATGCTCCCTTCTTTGGGCTAAAGTAGAAACTCTAGCTGTACACTACTTTGTCCTTGAGAGCGGAGTTCAGAAAACTTGTGGTTCATATGAGCACATAGAACTAGCTAATGTGCATCTCAGGAATCTTCATTTTTTTAACTGGTAGACTCTCACCCATAACTACAATACACAACCGTCAGAAAGGTTTTTAAACAGAGATTGTCTCTCACTTAATGTCAGTATTTTAAAGTATTTTTTCTGATTTAACAGAGAGAGGGTACCGCGCACACACAAGGTTCAGCTACAAATAATCACTCAAAACCCCAGCTTAAGGATAAAGACTGACTCAGATTTGTTCTCACACCCCTAGATCATCCACACCACCATTCGTTTCCCAGTTCCTGAGTGAAAATATACTTCTGTGTTAAAAACTGACTAAAGCCCATAGTGCAGGTCTGCAGTAAAGGAAGCTGAGGAATTTACCAGAGTTTTAGCAGAGAAGGAGAAGTTAGTCGTGTATTAAGGCACTGCAGTGTTGAGAACGTCCTTCACTGCTGCAGAAACTATAAAAGGCCTTTTCTAAGGAATAATATACCTGTACATGGAAATGTCATTATCCCACATCCTGCTGCGCTGCATTATGCAGGACACTGCTGTTCTTTCTCAAAAAGCAGCAGAACTTTCCTCTGCGCTTCACTCTGACTGGAGCCTCTGTTTCTCTCTCTCTCTCGATCCTGTTACTCACTCTGTTTCTCTCTCTCTCTCTCTCTCTGTTTCTCTCTCTCTCTCGATCCTGTTTCTCTCTCTCACTCTCTCACTCTCTCTCTCTCTCTCTCTCGATCCTGTTTCTCTCTCTCTCTCTCGATCCTGTTTCTCTAACTCTTTGATCCCATTTCTCTCTCTCTCTCGGCCCTGTTTTTCTCTCTCTCTCTCTCGGCCCTGTTTCTCTCTCTCTCTGCCCTGTTTCTCTCTCTCTTGCCTCTGTAGATCTCTCCTCTCACTCTCGTCCCTGTTTATCGCTCCTCCTCTTTCTACCGTTTCTCTCTCCTTCTCTCTCGCCTCTGTTTCTATCTCCCTGTACCATGTTTCTCTCTCCCCGTGTTTCTCTCTCTCTCTTCCTCCTTGCTGGTGATCCATCTTTCATAGTGTTGCTGGCCGCATAGTTGGACCTCTGTGTGGAATGTGGACTAGGCATCACTGGCATCTAGTTGTTATGTTCTTGTCACAGATGACTTCTGCATGTTTTGCAGGTTGTTTTGAGTCTAGTTTCTTCAGAAGGAAAGACCATTTTATTTGCACAACCAAGTTCCAGACACACAGTCAGCCTAAATCTGTCCATGCGGTTCTACATAAATCACAGTTCCATGCCGTTGTGGAAAGCCAGAGCTTAATTAATGACCACAAACTATCCTGTGTAGCTTTAACCCAAGAGTACTTGTAACACTTAATACTAGGTGGGTGAAAAAAAAGGGATCTCTGAATAGCAAGTGTGTGACTCATGGTAAGAATCTAAACACAGATATACTCTCATCTATATTTGTGCCCACTGCTTATGGCCTCCTATGATCTTTATGATATAATCTGTAAAAGATTAATGCAGTGAGTCTCTGTGAGCCTGCCACTGTAGATTTGTGTTTTTCTCCAGTTAGGAGCCTGACTCAGCTTATGAGATGGTAAAAAGCATTTTATTGTGGGCTTTTCATGCTGAAATGGCCTTTTCTTTGGTCAAATGTTGACTCTTGGTGGTGTAAACACAAGTGTGAAAACTACAAGACATAATGCAGGGTTAACCCATTCACCAAGTGAAACAGTGTGTGGGGATGGTTCCTTGCTCAAGGGTACCTCAGTGGTGCCACTGGCATGGGTTCAAACCCATGGCCTTCTGATCACAGGGTTAACTCCACCACCATCTGCCCCCTGTGGAATATTAGTCTTGCTGCCCATAAAGTTTGGCCGCTAAAGTAAAGAAAAGCAATCCAAGCTAATTTGCTCACCTGGAACAAGGGTGTGTTATCAGTTTGAAGCAGTGTTTGAGATGCTTTAGGTTAGATCTTTAAATACTTTAAATATGAAGTTACCATTACTTTTACTTCCTGTCTTGGTGGACAGCTGGTTGACTATTGCAGGTCATGTTCATAGTCCTCTAGAGTCAAATGGTGACAGCATATTCTCATATTTGTCTATGTTGGTGTATTAACTAGATATTCTGGTTTTAGACAGTCTGCACGCATCGCAGTGTTTGATTTTTCTCAGTAAATAATAGCTAACAATGCCTCTCGCTTTCATTACCTTAGAACTTTTGTGCTCTAGCCAGTACTGTTTTTGTGAGTAGTTCACAATGTCAAGGCTAATTTCTCAATTATGAAAGACAAAATTATTTTGCCCTGCTTTTTCACATCCCATGTCTCACTCTGCATACTAAGAGTGGAGTGTTAGGGCATTTTTGTGAGTGTCTAAGTAGGTGACTGATGCAATGAATCGTGACATTTTCAAAAGCAAAGCTCAGAGAGACCTCGGTGGGAATAAATATGTGAGATTCTTTGGCTGTGGTTGGGTCATTTGAGCCGTTTTTGTATGAGCAGTTTTCTCAAAGCATAAATATTTGGATTGTACCGGTCAGAACGGGTGAATCGTCCCTTTGAGGCTTAAGAATACCTGATTAGTTGAATCAGACAGTTTGGAGCAAGAAAAGTGCAATTACAAGCAGGGCAATGAGTCACCAGAACTTGGATTGAGAACAACTGCTCAAATTGCAAGGCAACCCACTGACGATTAGTTTAGATTTGAACCCCTCATTTCCAAGGTAACAAGTGACAACCTTTTAATCTAATTACATGATTTCTTAGTTCTGTCGTCACATTTATTGTGATATGTAAAGGACATGATTTTTTCTGTATTAGCATCAAGTGAAAGAGCTTTAATGGCACAGACTCAGCCTGAATGCAGCAGTATCAGTGGTGTTATCCGTTACTCGAGGGCCGTGACGGCACAGAGGAGGTGGTTGGGGGGAAGGGGGAATTTCAGTAATCCCCCCAGTGAAACAGGCTGCAGGGTGTGAGGCGTACTCCCCCACCCACCTTGTGGAAATGGACACTGCCACTGTATTTATAGACTAGGCAAAGAGTCAAGCTGTATTTCTTAAGAGTAACAGCCTCATGTGTTTGTCATAACAGTATGATATTGCAGTCTAGAAGCTTCTAGCTTTATCTTGTGAGTCTCGACTTGGGTAGACGCCTGAAGAGGCAATGCAGGTAGGAAGGCTGAATGTGTGTTGTTTTATGGAATTTGCGGTTGCAATTTGTGCTTGTATGATTTTGGGACTTACATTACTCCTAATGTTGGATAATGTAGAATAATTTCAAGCAAGATTATCACAGAAAACACAACAATTTAGAGCAGGATTAAACCTGTCTTCTTCTTCTAAACTCACCCAACCTATTTCTTGTATTTCTACTCCTGGGATTCATCCTCAGTCTTCTATACTTTCTTCTAATTGTGTCTCATTTATTGCTACTCTATTTTCTGCCATTGAATCTACTTGTTCTACTCATTTTGTTCTTCAGGGTTTTTCATGGCCCACTAATCTTTAAAAAAAACCCCTGTCATTTATGAACTTGAACTGGAGGTAGTAGGGGTTGTATTTTCGAGTTGCTGTTTTTGCGCAGAGGGCATTTTCTTCTTTCAGTATCGCTACTTTATTTAAGAGGTCCAAATCTCAGTTTAATCTAATCTAAGTGTAGGCTGTCATACTTAAACTGTTGTTATTGGCCCAATTCCAACACCTAATATCAAATCTGTTTAACCCCTTTTAGGTTAAACTTCCTAGTTCTGTCTTTGTCTCAGGCTATGGGCATTTGTTTATGTTTATATATCTGGTAATGAATTTATGAAAATTCACCAACACTGTGGAATACTTGGGGAAGTGACCACCAGCTTTTCTTCTGGAGATTGGCCCTCCTGCAGCGTTTACCTCCCACCTATAATTAATCCCCTTTTACAGTGCACTACTGGGAAATACTGGTGGTGGCCTAGAGGGTAGGATACTTGCCTCTGGACCAACCAGTCATGGGTTTGAATCCTACCTTCAGCAGTGGGGATGGCCTAGTGGGCAGAACACATGCCTCTGGACCAAGCAGTCATGGATTTGAATCCTGTCTTCAGCACACCACCACTGGGTTCCTGAGCAAGACCCATAACCCCAAGTTGCTCCAGGGAGACTGCCCCCTGTAGTTAGGGAATGGAAGTTGCTTTGGATAAAAGCATCTGCTAA
>JBBPCY010016466.1:0-15149 GCA_037974405.1 Brachyalestes nurse
AGGGTGGGGAAGTAACTAGTAATCTAACTAGTAATGTAACTAATTACTTTTGAAATAAAATAATCACATTAGTAATTGAATACTTTTCAATTGAGTAATCAGTAATCAGTAGTTTAATTACATTTTTAAAGTAACTTGCCCAACACTGTTAGTCAATTATATTTTTCTCAACAATTTAGCACTAAAATGCATGAAACATTATGTATTGCCACACAAAAAGCTGTGATGGCCGGGCCTCGTCTGCCATGCCCCCTCGTCTTCGTGCTGGTTGTATATATTCCGCTCAGGTGTCTGATTCCTTGCTAACAGCCGCGCCCAAACATAAACAACCAGCACGAGGATGAGGGTGCATGGCGGATGAGGCCCGGACGTCACAAAAGCAAAAAAATGTGGAGAATATCTGGTTTTCGTGAGAGTTGTGTGTGTGCATGTGTTTTCGTGTGTGGGTGCAGTTGTTTTTGGGGAGAAGGCATTTGTCTTTTACTTGAAATGCATCATTCTCTTTCTCTATTTAAACTTTTTTCTCTCTGCAGGTGTTACTGCTCGATCTCTCCAAACATTAGGCCTACACATCATGTTATAGCAGATGAAAATGTGGGACTACAAGTTAAAAACTTCAAAGAAATGTATTATGTGAAGAATAAATAAAATTCTCAGTGTATGGAAATAAATACAGTGGCCATCAATAACGGGAAATTTTGTTCCCCATTTGGATGAGGAGAACACAATGTAGTGGAACACGGTGGCATTCGACCCACATAACAGGTTAAAAACTCTCAGAGTTGCTCCTACTGACTGTATAAACATTACTAACACCACCTTTTTTACTCCTTTATCTGAGTGCAAACTCTGAAGAAAGACAACACTGAAAAGTAAACAGAGTGTCTGAAATTATTTATTGTCTATAAATTTTATACAGTTCTAAGTGTGTAGAAAATAATGCAGTGTCATCCTCTTTTTGTCTGCATGTTGTGTGAGTGGATTAAAAATGTATTCACTGCTTCATGACTGTACATAAGGTGAGATGAAGACTCACCCTATAGAGTTTACAATTCGTGTAATTATGAATGTAATTAATATATTAATGTATGCTAATGTGAGACAACATACTTATGCCCCTGTAAAATGCAGTAGTTACCACAAGAGGGCAGTACCATCACATAAAATTAATGTGTCAAGTACCCAGTGGGGTGAGATTAAGCCATTAACTGCAATGGAATTTGCAATATGTTGCTAACAATTTTTATTACAGATTATATATTATGATATAACTGTTTTTCTGTTATCTGTCACAGTGAACAAACAGGAAGCACCATAGTGTTTGATTAGAATGACAGAAGTGAAATCTGCAGAGATCTTTACTCTCCATTCATCCACAGCTTTACAGAGAATAGAAGGAACAACGCAGACTTCCAGTTCATCATTAAGAATCATGCTGGCATCACACAGACAGAAAAGCAATACAGCTGCAGACTTGTCTTCACCTGGAATAGATGAGCGAGAGCAGTGGGCGAGATGAGCGTGGGTGAAAATTTGTCTTGAAAGTTGCAGCTACTGCCATGGAGTGAACGCTGTTGTTGTTTAGAAGGCTGAGATCATATCCTAATTAATCAGTGGACTCTCATTTTGATATGCTCTGCAATTATGAGCACCAATTTGACCTTAGCATTTGTAATAATGCTCTGACAATGCAGTATCTCCATCAAGAGTCTAGGCTGTCACAGTTACTATTCCTCTTTTTCATCTCCATTATCCTGACTTCTTTTCTGCCCTTGTTTGCAGTACATTACTCATTATAAATACTGGTAGAGGACAGAGAGAGCTGTTTAGGTAACCGAACATGAAATCAGGTGTAAATTAAAAGTCTGAGCTTCATTATGTATACAGTGCCCAAAGAGTAATCAAGCTCGTCTCTAGGGTTTGTGTGACCTGTTCACATTGTTAAATTATGTCAAGCCTGAGGAAAAATTGACTTCTAGGCAGGCCTACCTTTTTCCATGTTCTCTCCCCAGCCTAAATAACATTGTTATTTGATACATCCACTTCAGATTTACACACATCATGAACACTATGGGCAATATTCCTAGGCATAAACACAGACAGGTATGAAACACCGAACTGATAAGAAAAACGTATTTTGACACTGTACCAAAACATACACCTATGTAAAGTTTAAAATGACAAAGAAATCAAGTTCTACGTATTAATGCTGCAAAAAATACAAATATTGTACCCCACAGCCAGTGCTGGACTGGCCATCGGGCATACTGGACATTTGCCCGGTGGGCCGATGGTAATTTTGGGCCGGCCACGTAATTTTGGGCCACCGCAGAATCCCGTCAGCAACCCCGCCCCCTCTCGGAATGCCGGGGATGGTCCAGGCTCAAAATGCCCAGTCAGATTTTTGGTCCCACTCCAGCCCTGCCCACAACTATCCATGCGCAGGAATCCAAGAGAGCATATTTGGTCTTCCCTGTTGGCTAACGTAAAAGATGCCTGTTAGCGAACATAAAAGATCTTAGCTTTAGTTTTCAATACACCTGGGTCATTGAGGTTGTATTCCTGCTCTTGAATTCACTGTTGCAAAATGAATTGTTTTCTTTCCGGAGCTGATTTAACGCCATCACCCTTTTTTCTACCTGTTTTTTCTACCTTGAAGGTTCCTAAGCTTTCGAGGTGCCTTCACAGCTGTGGGTATTCATGAAAGTTGACACATTGTCCCTGCGGTGACAAATGTCTTCTGCTACATTTCTAGATAACAGATCAGCATCCACAGTCTCTCTGCCAGGCCAACACTGAATGCCAAAATCATAAACGGACAGGGCCGCTAACCACCTGTGGCCAGTGGCATTTAACTTAGCAGTCACCAAGCCAGGTGGGGGATTTTACAGGTAGTCATGAAATTTACCCACAACAGGCCATTTTTGTGATAAGAACTACTACCATAGGCAACAAGGTGCCTTCTGGAAACTGCTGATTTATTACAATTCCTAACCCTTCAAAGTTTGGCATCTGCATGAAGAATACAGTACAGGGTTTGCTGGCATAGATTGTTGGGGCAGCTGGTGGCCTAGTGGTTAGGGTGTTCGCCCAAGCCTGCAAGTGGCACTACTGAGGTATCCTTGAGCAAGAGACCGTCCCCACACACTGCTCCCCAGGCGCTGAGATCCTGGCTGCCCGCCGCTTCACTTGGTGAATGGGTTAAATACAGAGGAACAATTTTGTGCTGTTCACACTGTGTGCTGTGGTGTGTTCACATATGACAGAATGGTCATTTTACACTTTACAGCCAAGACAGGAGCATGCGTGAGACACTTCTTGATCCTTTTAAAGGCTTTTGTGCCCTCAGATATCAATCACTCATGGAAGGGCTTTTGGTTTTTAGAGCGTGTGCTACCTTTCTGAGGAACTTTTCCCTTCCATGTACAGTGGTAATCTCTGATTAGATTGGTCAGTGGGTGCCCTGTGGGTGAATAGTTAGCAGTCAACCACCTATAGTACCCACAGAATGCAAAAAAGGCCTTCAGATCAACCTGGACTGCCCCTGGTTGCGAGATTCCTTAATAATACCAGCAGCCAGCAGTTCCTGCAGTGGGGGCAATCTGATGGGACCTCTTTCGGAATAGACGGGAATCACAGTACTGATTAAAATGCTCCACCGTGATGGCTAGGCCCACATCACTCTCACACAGTGAAAACACTTTGGTCCTTTTGGATGGCCGTTGCAGCAGTATTTCTTGCCAAGCTGGAGAAATGAGAGAATCTCCTAAACAAAAGAGCTTAGGGTCGAGATGGCTTCCACTATCTCAGTATTTCTGCCTTGATTATTACTGTCACTGCATCATCTCTGATGTGATGTGAGCAATAAAAGAGCCCTTTGGGATGGTTCGGTTTTTGAGCGTTTGATTCTTTATCCATTGCCCTGCTTTATGTCAGAGGGATGAAGACACATGGTGGTCAAGTATCACCTGGTTGGTTCTGCTGGTGGAATTAGTCTTCATAAGTATCTCTTTTCCCAGCCCTCTCCATCAGTGCAGAAAGAGGTGTCTTGGAGGACAGCTGCCATGGTCCAGAACTGATGCTGAGTAGGTTGCCTTTTCTTAGCCTGCACTGGATCATCTCCTGAATTGGTGGGCAATTCATTCACCTGATCGGCTGACATCTGCTTGGCCTCAAGAAATCTGATAGTTCTCCATGGTGTTGCTGCAGGGATCTGAATGCAATGTACACATCTTCTCCAGACTATAGACAGAAACACTCTGTCCAACTGCCTGGACCATCTCAAACCTGGACCCCTCACCCTTTCACTTAGCCTTTTCTGTGTCTCCCGGACAGGGAGCTTACAGTCTTCAATCATCAGTTGTGCTGATTAGGGGTGGGGATAACCCCTGAAAAGACTCATCAGTATGAGCCATCAGTACGTATAGCCATCATCCACTGGCTTTGTTCTTTCTAGGATGTTCTCCACCATCTTGTAAAACAACTCAACAAGAATGGAGGGAGAGAGGGGCTCTGACAGAGGGTTGATTCATGAACCATATTTTAAAACGTTCTATTTAAAATTATTATTTTTCTTTTATTTTTATTTTTCTTAGAGATCCAGTATGAAATTAGGTATGCATTTGCGCAGTGAAGACTGAAAACTGGGGCGCATTTGTCATACCACATACTCCAATTCTTGCTTTCGTACCACTTATGTCAATCCTTGTACATTAACAACCCCTAACTTGCACTCTTACACACTTTCCTACTGTAAATGACACCCATAGCCTATATATTCTGACAGTCGGTGTTGTGCATGAATGCGTTCATTAAACACATTCCTATTTTTCGTGACCACTGAACTGAACGAATCAGTTTACAAATTATGAACGGGGACATTTGAGTCTGTTTTTTGAAGAAATCGGTGTAGATTTAGACGGGGAAAACCATACGTTTTGTTTAATATTAGTTATGTTCTTTTCTGAGCACTTTAAAAGATATTGTCTGAATGCTGCATTTTAGGCAGACACAGTTTGTTTCCATTTTGTGTTAATATTGTCTGAATAAAATTTCCATAAACAGTATACCTGCACCTCATGTTTTACTTTTAGCATAACATGATGATTGCTTCAGTGTTAAGATCTGTTCTCAACCTCAAAATGGGTTTTTAATGTAACTTATGTCTGTGATTGTTCAGTGGTATGAATGACAGATTGAAGATTGAATGAGGTTCAGACAGAACTGAAAGGACCTGTGAAAGGGATGAGATGGGTCTGCTATTTTCTGTCCATAGATTGAAGATTAACTGACAAAACTGATAAAACTCTGTTAACAGCTCCTTGTTCATTTTCTCAATAATGAAAGATGTTGCTGGGACTTTTTTAAAACACAATCTACATGTTTTGAAAGTTTAGTAAACCCCTGTGCCCAAATATATCCATGAAGTCAGTATTTGATTCACCTTAAATTTTCCAAAGTGCTTCAAGAGTACATGTACACAGTATTAAAAGCAGTGGGTGTATAACCTGCCAGCCCAGCCTCACAAGTTCCATCTTGTAGAACATGTCCTGGTCCTGATCCTCAGTGTAGGACCTGCTAGATCACTAATGCAGTATGGAGAGCAGTTCACAGTGCACTCAAATAATCAGGTATAAAATCCTCACCTCTGCTCACTGTTATTGTGCACACGTCCTACAAAAATAAGTACTGACAAGTTTTCATGAAACTTAAGAGTTAACAATCAACCCAATAAATAACAACAACCCACCATGGTTTTTCATTACCTCAGCTACAGAATAGGCCATGGAAACACTGTCACCTGCCCATGACTAAAAATGTCCTAGCTTTCCGAGACCTATCAGGTTATTATTTGATTTCCCTAGTAGTCACCCAGAAAAGGTGAAATTGACTTATTGTCAGTCCTCGTGTTCTCCCCATTGATTACCTGCTTTAGTTTCCCCTCGTGTTTTCAGGTGTCTCGTCTTGTCTGTAAATTCATTGTAATCATTGTGATCATTGGATGGTCTTTGTGATTGGTACCTGTGTTCATGTCTCTTCTTTAAAACCAATCATTGTTGTCAGACAATACTCAGGCCCAGACAATGCATGACACTACTCAGCAATCATTACATACTACATAAATAAATACAAAACGCAGTACTCTGGGTCCAGGAGGAAAAGAACACTTTATTTAGGATATGTGCACTTTCATTGACTTTTGAAAACATATTTATATGTAAACAGGAAAACCTTTAGCAAAAAATAAAAAATGAATTATATGATGCTACAGTAAACAATGTTAATCATGCATTCATTTTGCCTGAGCATCATGCCTTTGTTCTCCCTTGCTAGGCAACGGGGAAATAATATTTTCACGTGCTGAATCCAACCTAGAAAAGATCCCACACCTGTATCATCACACACTGCATCCACTGACAGGAATACGTTTCCTGAGTATAGGGGTTTTACTCATATATTCTCCACTGAAAAAAAAATCTTTAATTTGAGTTTGGAAAGGAGTGTATGGTGGGAGGCAAACACTATAAAATGCTGGTTATTGATGAAGCATTCATGCATTTTTGGACCATGATCTAAATGTATAGTGTTCTATGGCCTTAAAGTAGCATGATGGTGGAGAACCCCACAGCTGCTGACTGCAGCCCATATGGTCACATTACTGCTACACTGGCCTGGCACTCCTATATTTGGCATGTTTGCCAATTATGCAGCGACCTCTCCTTCTCTTTTTTGTCAGACTGAATCCAGATTCATCCAGATGAAAGGGTGATTCATTTAGTAACTGAGTTTTGACCATTGACAGTTTTGCTCTGTGAATAAGGTTTAGTGTTTTAACAATTCAGAAAAAAATGTGAGACACATCAATTTAATCTTTATTTTCATTTTAAAGACCAGAAATAATTTGACTACTTTAATTAACCAGAGGTGCTTCTTATGATGGGTTTACACATAATCTTTATACATCCTAAACTTAGGCACAGTTTAACTTTACCTAATACTGACATTGGTTTTGAAGAGACCCACCATTTTTTTCCTGATAAGTCTTTCTAAACATCTGTGGTATTGTTTACTCATTTGTCTGTGTGTGTCTGTCTGTCTCTCTGTCTCTGTCTGTGTGTGCCTGCTGAGCTTTAACTGTATTTCTTAATCATTTTCCAAGCACCACTGGTCTCTTTTTCAATTAGTCCTTCTCTCTCTCTCTCTCTCTCTCTCTCTCTCTCACCCACCCCCCCGCCCCCCCACACACACACACACACTCACACTCTTGAGGAAACAATAGGGAGGCTTTGATGGATTTTAATGGTTTGGATTACCTGCCCTCATGGCAAATGACAGATTTTCATGGTGAGGTGAGGTCAGCACAGAGTGGATTAAGAAAAGCTGTTTGTTCTGCACTAGTGAGGCTGCCTTCTGTCAGATCTGCAGATACCCACTGCCAACAGGGCAATCTCACATCATTATTTTGAAGACAAATTTTGAGTGAGTTTCATCTGTGTTTCAATGTCCAATGGACATTTAGAATAAGAGTAACATAAGTTGTCCAGTTAAACAGTGAGGGAGTCGTATGAAAGGGAGAAAATGAATAGCAACATGCAGAGAGTGAGAAAGACTGGATTAGATAGAATAAAAGTCTTGTTTTAAAAATACATGACCGCTGTATATTTGGCAGCAGCATTAAGCCATAATCTCTCATTTTAAACATTAAACATATTATTCAGAAAAATTACTGTGACTTTTTAGTAACAGGTTTTCTGTTTTTTTCATGTAAAATGATTATTTCTGGCAATCAACAGCATGCTTTCTTAAATGGAACAATATCTTCCCCCTCATAGCTTTACATGACCATTTCCTAACCTCTCTTCATTTCTTTCAATTAAACTGGTACTGTGCTTTTAAGACTGATATAAGTAATGACCTCTGTTCCGATTGGCTGCTTTGCGTTATAGTGATACATACGGTATAACCTCATAGGAAATGAGTGGCAGGGCAAACCTAAGTCATTGGGCAAAGGAAGGGTGGGTGTCTGGTACCCATCCACTGGGAGCGAGGATGATTGTGCTGTTTTGGACTCCTGGCTGTGGCATCTCTGGATATGGCTGATGGATATGGTGATCTCTAGATAAAGGCCAAACAGCATTACTTGCGAACTCCAAATGGTGGCTCTTTTTTATTTGCTGGCCATTGTGACATTATAGAAAATAAAGAATTGACAACAGGCTGTTTTGCAGCTTGGTTTCCACGTAGATTCAATGAACATAATACAATAAACCAATACATCAAGAATGGCTATAGTTTGAGAAGTGTGCTGCTATGCTTCATCACTCATCATCTCCTCTTTGATTGCCCTGTCCTTCATCGCTGCCCTCCTTTTGTCATCTGTCATTTGCTCGGGGGTAGCGGAGCTGAAGCAGCACTATCGTTAGAGGTTTATAATGAGACTCTCCAGTCTGAGTTCACCTTTGCCTTCTCTAAGGCCAGCTACTGACACGTCTACATCGACTCCTATGAGTCACCGGAGCCCTCTTCATTTTTACAAGAGCAACTACAGCCCCTCCACATACCCACTCTGAGTACCCTCAAGCTTATTGCTCTAGACCTGTCTCATTGTAGGTGTGCATCTTCAGACAGAAACATGGACACCTGTTTCTTTTCCAATTTTCCGCTTCCATTCCTCACTGTTCCTGGCTTCTCTGCTTTTTCCCCTCTCTCCACCTCCCTTGTCTGTGCACCAATGCCTTATAATAAACCTACTGTACTCTGTTATATGACTAATGCTTTCCATAATTATAGGGAAATTGTGTGAAAAATAGGAAATTTATTGCAGGCCTTTTGATCAAAATGCAGCCACCAGCACTTCGGTTAGCAGTCAGACCTCCTGCCTGTGATTTTTTTTTTCAAATGTCCTATTTCTATGCATGCAGAGTAAAGGTAGCATGAATTTTCTATTCACTATACATCAATCAATCAGAGAAGTAGTCAACTTTCTGTCTGAGATAAGTGCTTTATAAATTAATTAATACTTACCTGTGCAAAAAAACCCAAAACACACAAGTGTTCTGCACAGCAGAAGAGTTAGTTGTTGTATTTCATTATGTTTTAGCCACAAGCATCTGGTATAAGGATACACGCAGACTGTCAGATGTAAACTGCATTCTGAGATCTTCACAGCTTTCAGAATCTCACTTCTATACATGAATTTAATTTTGTGCTTGTTTGATGGGAAACAAAAATAACTTTCCTGATGAAATGCTAGTAACAGGCAGGTGACACCCATACACCTATATTCATGCATCTTTCAGTCTTTCAGAGCAAGATATAGATCATTGATAGGGATTGGTATCAGGAGGATTTTACGGATAATGATAAACAATACTTCGACACCTTACTGATCTGTATATTTACAGACACCCTTATTGATACTTCCCTCACATGAAAAGATGTGAATAGATTCAACAGTTTTATTACACTATTATTAATGCAATAACACAACATATTGATACAATAGTATAATTACTATTATTATTTTGAGAACAAAACAATCTGAATTGTTTCCTGAGGGAGGAGCTTCTGTCCGGTAAACAAATGTCTGGTCACCACCAATGTGCCGAGGGTTGTTTCTGTCCCTCCCACTGATCCAGTCCAGAAATGTTTTATTCAAAACGTTTTAATGTGCCAACTGGATTGAATAAGTGTTTTATTAAATTTTCATATAAAAACAATTTTCGAACAACCTTCTTTATATCCTATTTGAGCACATTCATATTCATTTTGAGCACACTTATACTGTCTAACCAGGAAAGAGGTAGGGTTCCCCACATAGCCATGTCTTCCTTACTGCTCCTTATGATTTGTTTAAGATTAAGGTTAACCATTTTTAAGAGAAAAGTTTTTTATTCCAAGATCTCTCCTTAGATGACCAATGAAAAGCATTGCCACTAGATAAAGCAGAAAACTGCCACAGCTATAATAAGCATGGGTTCAATTTTTTTTTAAAAAAGGATGTGTGTTGAAATTATTGTAAACAAGCAGACATGGAATAGTTGCATCTGTCTCGAGGTACACCAGGGTACTGTCCACATAATGAGAAATGTTATGTACTGTGCCTTTAACATTAAAGCCCCTAATTATTGAGGTAGTTCTAATGAAGGGGATCCATAGCTGGTTCAAACAGGGGCATCCTTTGTGAGTTTCATACAGCAATTTCACCCAATCAATGAATTCTGCACCTAGAGAAAGGAGCACCTAGCTCAATCAAATGCTTTTAATGAATCCAGAGACGCTACCAAACCATGTATGTACATCATTATCACTAGCTGTGTTATGTCCCACAGCCTCCTGATATTACTAAAAGAACACCTTCCTTTAATAAAGTCTGTTTGATCATGTTTAACTAATATTGATATTAATGACTTAAGCCTCAAAGTCAAGAACCCAGTCAAAGTCTTTGCCTCTACATTAATGAACAAACAGACCTGTGATTAGGTCTTAAGGGATTTTTTCAAAATCTAACAGATGTTGGCTAATGGCATGTTTTCCAGTAATTGGTGGGCAAGAGCTTTAGTTAAGGGTTCTGACCACGTAGACAATGAACTTACTTTTAAAAGTCTTAAACCATTCCACTGGAACCCCGTCTGGGACCCCTGCATTAGGGCTATTGCCTGTAGCGTTTCCTTCTCCTGAAAACACTTCCTCAGATTTGTGCTGTTCATCTGTTAGTGTTAGTAATTTTACGAAATTACTTGTTAAGTTTCTCTTTGGTGCTGTTATTGTCAGATTTATGTAATGACTTGAACAATAACTTCCGTGTCAAAATGTATTTTCATCCCCAACTTCATCTCCATTGCTTTCAGTTAAGTGGGCAGGCCAAATATTTCCCACATTCATAAAGTCCTTGCCTTTATGAATAATGCCCTAGAAGCGTTCACATTCAGAACTGAATTTGGCACTGCTCTGATAGTTTGTACATGCAAAAAGAATTTATCACTCCTACGGATTCATTGGACACTGATTTATTTAATTTTAGCCAATTAGCAAATTCACTAATTAATTGCCGCTGCTTTGTGCCTGTATATACAGTAAGAAGCATGCAGAGGTGGGCTGTACCTGTGTATTGTTTCTTCCAGTGTGATGTGGTTTCCTGTTTAGAATGGTGCTTTTTTTGGAGAGTGTCAGTCTTCTGTGTGCCTTGAGTACTCTGTCATCAGTAATTTTCTTCCGTGTCAGGTACGGTTCAGTTTATACTGTAAAGCTGAATTAGTTCGCCACCTCTATCCCTTGTTAGGTGTAATGTAATGGTTACCGCCTCATCTGTCTTTTAGGGTTCCTGATTATGACAGATTTCCTGTGTCTTAATGACTGCTAGGTTTGCTCTTTTCATTATTATAACGTGTTTTTGCATGGTGCCTATGGATAATGTGTATTTTGTATCTGTAGTGTTTGTGACTGTGTGACTGGTGCTTCTGGAACGTCGTGGGTGTGGCTGGGCCCCACAGCGCGAACAGCTGGACGTACAACATTTGCTGCTGTCGTGTCTATTGATTTGTCTACGTTTTATCTTTCTTTTATCCCTGGGTTACTTTTGTTTTGTATTGTTCGGTTTAGCTTGTTTTGTTTGTACTGCTTTGTTTATATCGATTTGGCTTTAGGTTTATTCTTATTGCTCTTTTTTTATGCGTGCTCTGTTTGATCCTGTTGGTTTGGGAGTATTGTGTTTATTCGTTTTTGTATCACTTGCAATATCATAATACAAACTATTATGTTATTATTGTTTAGCCTTTTGGATTCTTTTTTATTTTGGTCAATTTCCGTATGTCTGGGTCTGTTCAATCTGGATGTAGTGATTTCATTGCTCAGTCCCACTGTGCTTGGACTGGGGGGTTAATTTGCACTGCTTTTGTTTGCTGTGGGTATCGGTTGAGAAATATGCCCAGCTGATGTAGCTGCCTGTAGTTGCACTATTAAAAGAAACCTTTTACTTGTTCTTTCGTCCTGTCTAAGCAGGCATCGGGTCTTGATGGGAAGGCTGGTCACCTGGTGGTATTCTATGCCTGTGGCACATACTGTTCTCCTTGTTTAGACTAAGTTATGCAATTGATTGTGACTGTCTGGATCTGTCTTAAAGGAAGTTTTAAAAGCAAAAGTAATGTAATACATTTCTACTTTGGTGTATTTCAAAATTTCCCCTGGTTTTCCTCTGAAAATGGGTTTAATAAACAAATAATTATAGGATCTACGTCTCTAGTGTTTACGAACTTGAGTGTCCATGTCTTATATTGGTGTACCTATTATGATACCTTGCTGAATATTGTCAAGGTGAAATTCCCTGGGTGGCAAAGTCTGGCTACCTAACTCCTTTAAACTGCTCTTCCCATGAGGTTTAATTTAGTTGGCTTGGATTTCTTCTGTTTCCAGTTAATTTTGCATGAACAGCAGTGTTTGTTTTTGGTGTGACACTTGTGAAATGGCAAATCCTCTAAATGAGTTTCCCACTTGTTCATATCAAAATATGTTTGCCTCCTTTTTAAAATTTCTTGTCATTAAGTAGATTGTGATAAAAACTGCCCCACGGTGGCGTGGTGGAATCTGGGTTCTTGTCTTGTGTGTGTGCAGAGTTGGCACGTTCTCCTTGTGTGGTGTGGGTTTTCTCCAGGGTCTCAGGTTTCTCCCACAGTCCAAAGACATGCGTGAATCGGGGATTCTAAATTGACCGTGCATGTGAGTGGGTGAGTCCCTGCCTCGTGCCCATAGAACCAGGGTTAGGCTTCGGGTACCTTAGTGAGGATTAAGCGGTTACAGAGAATGAATGATCAGATCAATACCGCCTGTAATCACTTGTCCTGTGGCCTGTGGTGGTACAAAACAATAGTCAGTTTAAGAACAGAATTGTGTGGATTATAGTAGAATGGTGAATCCCTGGATGATAGGTTCAAAATTATTCATGAGAATTTTGTCTAATGGTAATTGAACTAGTGAAACACTTGCACTTATTTTTACACACATCTACTAGAGACCTGTCTACATTGTTGTCTAAACAGTAATTAAAGTGAGCACCCAGCACTGTAACAGAGCATTTGTATTCCTCAAAGCCTGCTGCTTTGTTATCCAAAATGAAAGGGACACGGCAGCTTGTATAGCAGAAACTGTACCATGGGCAAGAACATATAGGCCCTTAGGGTCCCTTTTACATTCACTAGATACAATTGGAGTAGCACTGTGTATCAGAATGCAACTCCTCAGCTGTTAGAAGAATTAATAATAGATTTACAACATTTTCGGTCAACCTTGCGATGGTTTCATGTGCTGTTTATCCAGTAAATGTGTGCCTTGTAGAAAAACTCTCTGTACCTTGTCTTTTTTGAGAGAGCTTAACATTTTCTTCCATTTTATTGGATGGTGTATCCTTTTTGAAATAAATTCTATTTATGCATGACATTTGCCATTTTTTTAGACATAGTCTCCTCCAGCAGTGCTCTGGACATCTATATTGTCTGACCTTAGCCTACTCACTTTAAACGAATATTCCCTTTTTGTGATGGATATGAAAGCCAACACTGAAATTAGGGCTGCACAGAGGCCATGCGTTGGGCAGGCAGGAGGTCCTTAAAATATTTTGTCACCGATGACTTTTGTGGGGGGTGGGATTGCCAAAATGGGGACTATGCCCACAAAAGTATCATACTTTGTGTTTCGTGTTTAGCAGAAAATATATTTGCAGCCTCTTCCTCCTGTCTGTTTTCCCTGCCACTGTACTCAGCTGTCGCCCACAAGATTTATTAGTTGACTAGTGCATATGAATCATAATGCAGCAACAATTACAGAAGACTCTGAAAGCAAAGGTAGCCCTCGAGTAAATGAGAAACCAAGAGTTTTGTCTAACGGTAATTAAACTAGTGAAACACTTGCACTTATTTTTACACACATCTACTAGAGACCTGTCTACATTGTTGTCTAAACAGTAATTAAAGCCAGCACCCAGCAAGAACCAAGAGTATCAACAATCAACAAACCAAGAGTATCAACAATAGATCACACCTTCCTTTGGTCTATGTTATTGCTTGAATTACTTACCTTATGGTTACATTATGAACCAAGGACACCTCATCACACCAGCACTAGCACATCTTATGGTTGAATCTTATTTACATCAACACAGGGTTTACCGGCAGAATAAGTCTATTCTACCTATCTGCTAATTCATATGTCATGCCTGCTTGTTTTGCAGTTGTCATTAATGTCAGTGCTTATGTAGAATCAGCTTTTCTGTCTTTATAATCTTATTCACTGGCTTATGACTGATCTTCGTTCGGTATTCTTGAGATTCACATTCGCCTATATTATTGGAAATAATCTATACACAAAAAACAGGACCATATTACTACTAAAGGAGAAAGTTTCAGTCCTGACACTGAACACAGTGCGTTCTGCCAGTGTACATGACGTACATAAGAATGTCCTGAAAACAAACTAAACATACCCATTTAAAAGAAAGTGTTTTATGAGATGTATCATTGCAGTGCACTGAATCATTTTAAAGAAGTCGGAATATGGAATAAGCACAAAACAGCACCCTGTTTAATTTAGAATTAACGCTTATTTTTACTGACACTTAACTTCATGACTACTGTAATACCTGTGATAAAACTCAAGAAACCTTTGGTTGCAGGTTCAATAATTGCTTTCTAGGTTACATGTGACCCAGTGGCAGCTGCTAGTCTTTCAAACAGGGGAAGCTCATTTTAGGCCTACATCATGAAATTCGTCACATTATTTGTACATAAATTCTGTCCAGCAGAGATCAGGTCATTTTGGATAGAGTGGGACAGACCAGAAAACACAGTTGATGACTGAAATTGTGTGGCCAAGACAGAATCATATTTAGCTAATGTTTCTGTAAATTCCCTGTAATTCCCAGCATTTGCTGATTCACTGCTCCCATCATGGCCCTGAATGCCAACTCCTGACGGCCAGCAAGGAAGTGACATCAATTAGACGGTTCAGAAAGACCCTGTTTTTTTATTGTTTCATGATGTTTTACCAACTGAATGTGAAGACCATCATTGATTGCCTGTTCATTGACCCTGCCCAGACAACTTAACACTTCCAGTCATCCAGTTCACCTTGTCATACTAGGAGAGCTGAAAAGACCTGTT